>WYDI02042248.1:17803-29571 GCA_009867235.2 Psittacus erithacus
TATATAAATCAGTGATCATTTTTCAAAAAGAAGTTCTAGAGGTTCTCTAGAAACTCATCATTAGGCTAAAAGATTCATCTGATTAAAAAAAAAAAAAAAAAAAAAAAAAGAAACCAACATTCCAGTGAGTTCATGGTGCATTTCACTATATTGCATGCGCTTGAATTCACTCTGGTTTCTGTGTGAGCACAATTGTTTTATTGGTGATTCCCCCTTTCAATTATCACATTCATGCCACTATTCAGAAAGACATTAAACAACCAGATCTCTGTGGACACTTTCCTCTTTTCCCATGACTGATAAATCCCTTTACGTGATACTTTTCAGACTTGGTCAGCCTGGTGTATTTATATCAGCTTTGATGATGTGATCTAGTTGCTGACAGCTTGCTTGTGTTAAAAGGACTTCAATTTCAGCCTCAGCTCAGCTTTGCCTTTGCTGGTGTAGACTCTGTTCTGCTCCAAATCTTCAAGAAAACTGAAGGTGTCATTCTAATATTAACAAACCTTCAAGTGAGAATTAAGAGTTGGAATCATCTGAATTATATTTACTTGCTTCATCACATGTTTTAATGTCCTTTTTCTGCTGTGCCACTAAATTCTATGCAGAAGGTTCAATCTGCCCTGAAAGGCAGCTCCCACTATTTTTTCTTAATCTGGCTACTGCCATAAAACACAGTAAAAAAATGCATCTATAAATGCCTTAGTAACCAAAGGAGGGCTAAGGAGAATCTCCATCCTTTACTGGGTACAGGGACAAACACAGTGACAGAGAAGGAAAATGCTGAGGTACTTAACGCCCCTTTGCCTCAGTCTTTAATAATAAGACCAGTCATTCTACGGGTACCCAGCCCCCTAGCCTGGAAGATAGGGAAAGGGAGCAGAATGAAGCCCTCATAATCATGAGGAAATGGTCAGCAGCCTGCTACACCACTTAGACAAACGCAAGTCTATGGGCCCAGACGGGATCCACCCAAAGGTACACTAAGGAAACTGGCGGAAGTACCCACTGAGCCACTTTCAGTCATTTCTCAGCAGTCCTGACTAACCAGGGAGGTTCCCAGTTGACTGAAGGTTAGCAAATGTGAACACCAACCTACAAGTAGAGCCAGCAGGAGGATCTGGAGAACTACAGACTCATCAGCCTTGCCTTGGTGCCAGGTAAGGCTCTGAAGCAGATCATCTTAAGTGCCATCATGCCACAGGTACAGAACAACAAGGTGATCAGGCCCAACCAACATGGGTTTATGAAAGGCAGACGCTGCTTGACTAATCTCATGGTGGACTTGGGAGCGCTAGGTTAACGAGTGGACTTGATGTTCTTAAAGGTCTTTTATAAACTAAATGAGTCTATGAATCTATTGGTCATTTTGTTCTGCCTATTTCCTCCTCTGTGACATATAGGTTAGTTCATACCTCTAGAACAGGAATTTCCTTGTTAGTTGCATACAAGGTATCAAGTACAATTATAAATGACTGTTTTGGGGGGAATTTCTAACCTTACAATAGCCCTTATGAACACTTGGAGTACCCTTCTAAAATATACTCCCTTCATTTTTTTCACACAGGACCAGACATGTCGCAAGGGCATTCTGAAATTTATAAGTTATTCTAAAGAGATAAAAAAAGAAAAAAGCTGAAACCATTCCAAATGTTCCCATGGATGTTTAAGTCTACTGAAAATTCTTAAGATTCTCCCAGAAAACAGTATTCTACCAACACGGGGTCATGGTCTTTGGCCTATGCAATGCCCCAAGCATATTTACCATTATTATAAGACCTGTCATTCATCTCTTTAGATCTCTGACAGAAAAAAAAAGTCTAGCTATTTTATCTATTTAGACAATATCTTGATACAGAAACAAGCACTCCCAAGCCTGTGCGTCAGCTACAGAACATCTGTGCTTTTGTGCTGGTGATTTTGCGGCACTTTAATACTTAAGTAAAGAAAAACTTCTTCCAGCTTTTTCAGAAAGACGTGTTAAATGCATCGTACAAATACAGTGAATGCAACATCTTTAAATGTCTCTGGTACAAGAGGAAAGTTGTGTGTAACACTTTTGAAGCAGTAACATTTTGGTTTTGTTGTGTTGCTTGACATTTTAAGGCAATGATCTTTCGGGGGTCTTTAAAACACTCCTGCAACATAAATTACCGACACACTGGTACAGTACATGTGAAATATCAGTCATGTCCAAGGCTATACTCTCTCTAGATATACAACAATTAGTTTGGTCACTTGGCTGGATGCTCAGTTTCCCTAGTGAAGACTAGTGTACTAAGAACACTGATTCAGTGCTCCAATTTAGAGACTATGCTACACGTGTTGAAAATTCAGTATGTGTGAGAGATACAGAATGAAGGATAACAGTAACGTAGAGGAACCCTGACTGTTTTTCAAAGTAAATTGAATTACTTTAATCTCAAAGCCCATACATAATTCTTATCATTTGCATATATTCTTAAAATATAAAGAACTATAAATGGAAGTCTAACTGAGCCTCATAATTCAAAGCCATTAGCCTTTGATTTCTCTTGGACTTTCAGTCCTGAGGCCATAAGCCTGCCGTGAGCTCTAACAGCATAAAGCTGACTTGTGAACACAGGACTTGTTCCTTGGATCAAATTCAATACCCTTTTCCTGAAAGATGAAACAAAAAAGACTGAAAGTACAGAGACCCTTTTTGTTCTGCCCCTTTACCATCACCAACACAGCTCTGCCTATACTTCAGGACCACAAGACAGAAAAATTAGCAACATTTTCAACCTTTCCTTTCTGAACCTATCCACTGGATCCTGGCATCAGCTTACTCAGAGCAGAAAAGTATAGGCAACATTATTCCAGAGGCAGGGGAGAAATTGCATTCATTTGCTCTTTTACCTGGAATTAACCTCATGCCCACTAGGACAGGCTGAACAAAGCTCTGCAATTTAGTCACAGATAATAATGGTAGATTGCACATGGTGGCTCCTTATCCCAAATCCAGGTGCAGAACTTCCATCAGCTTCTTCCTACAGCCACCTTTAGGTGCTGCAAAAGCACGCTCAGAGCAGCAGAAATTACTCTTGGTAAAACTCCACAGCCAGTTGACCAAACAAAACCACATCTGCCATGCAAGTCCACACACTTGCATGTCTCTGCTTGGTGTTTAGCTATTTCTGCAGCAGAAAGATGAATGAGGAGAGGAGGTCTACAGTTTTGCTTTGTTATTGTTTGAAGGCTTGAGAGGATAAAGAGCCATCAGCTACAGGATTACGGGGCCCTAAGAAATGGTGGGAAAGAGAAAGGGGTTGCTATAGATCTAGCAGGGAGAATAGGTATCAGATACAACTTAAAAACATAAAAGCAAGATGGATCACAAAAAGAAAACTTTCAAGTGTTAAAGGCTAAAGCAGATGATGCAACCTCCCTCAGAAGTCAAAATATTAGGTGGAAATCAGGCAAAATTAGGGAACAGAAATAAATCTACAATGGAAAATTAACACATATCAAATATTCAGTGAAATATGAGAAATAAAGAGAAGTAAAATCTGAAATCTGAAAGTAAAGAAAATTTGAAAGATACAAGTAAAATGGCCTTCCAAACTTGTCCTCTGCCATTTTCTCATATTTTTAAACTATGCAAGTCAGGCTGTGACACTTCAAGGCATACACAAGACTGATCTTCATCCCATACAGTCTTCTTATGCAAATTATCCATTTTTCCTCAAAAGATTTTAAGACAGCATAATTTTTATTGATCACTATAATTTTTAAAGGATGTGTGTAAATCACTGCATACATATTGGTCCATAAATAATGGGAAGGAGGGATTGGCTCACCTCCTGTGAGCAAGGAGAGCCATGTTAATGCAACAGAAAGGAGGAGGACATGCCAATGTATCTAAGCTAAACTGTTACGCAATAGCTACGATGATGCAAGGTCAGGCTTGAAAGTGGGAGCCAGGCTTCCTATTCCCCATCCAGAGAGTTGCAGAGCATTGCAGATGTATCTGGTGAATCTCCAGGGATAAGGTTCAAGCCTTGTCACTACAAATCACCCTCTGCCAAGCAATTTGTGCAGCAGCTTATAACAGCAGTTAAACAAAGGAGTCATGGGGCCATCCTCTGGACTGAGGGCAAGGCAGTTGCTACTGGGGAGAGGAGACTGGGAGATAAAAGCAAAGCAAACATGCCAAAGTTAATAGGGCAGAAAAGGCTCAACCTCCCTCAGATCCCGGCTGTGTGGCAGGAAAAGACAGAGCGTAGCCTTTGGACGGGTAAAATACGTGAGAGCATCAGCATGAACCAGTCATGCTGACATCCGTCATCTTGTTTCAGTGCTCACCCAAACAGGTGGGCTTTTCAGCCGCTCTCTGGATGCCGGGCGCTTGCATTCGTGCCATTGGGCTCTCTGCGGGAGTGACTTTCTGCAGACTTAATAGAGCAACTGTAAATTGATTTACACAGGGAAAGCTATATTTATAGCAGAAATGGAAAGTATTTATCACAGGTCAGATTGCTTTCTGCTACCATGATGTAATCACCACCAGCGTTATGCAAGAAGAGATTTTTGTCTTAAGGTCTTTAAAATGAAACCTTAGAGGTTGCTGGAAATCATGGAAAGAATTAAAAATGTGGTGTTTTGGAGAACATTAGCCTGTTGCTCCTGGGACATTCTCTCATTGCTCTGAGTATTTTCCAAAGTACAGAATACAGTTTCAGAGCACTTGGGGCAGGTTTTTTCAAGTTTGGTAACTCAGAATCAAGTTGTCATCCCAAAAAAGTAAGGATGTGCCTGAGATACTTCACTGTAATAAACAAAAATACTCAAATTCTTAAGGCCACTCCAGGTGCATTGCCTGTCTTTTTGCTCTTTTCCTTCCCTAAAAGCTGTGTAGGGAGAAGTGTCTCATTCCTGGCAAACAGAGAGTTCTTAGAAAAAGTTTCATAGTACACCCTATGATTCACCAGGCATACTTGAATGAAGCCAAGCATCCACGTACTTAGAATGGCATTTTGCAAAGTATGTGAAGATTAAGACAACTTAACTGGACTCACTAGCCACGTTAATAAAGACCATGACCTACAGACCTTACAAAACCAACCCAAATGAATCCTTGAAAAACAGACTCAGCGTCCTGGGTGGGCTGGCGTAGCCTGTGCTATACCTGCAGTTCCAATCGCTGCGCTGTCAGGTACCCAACCAGATTTAAGATCTCTCAGTGATGCCTCTGACTGCAGCTCAGACATAGCCAGTGCCAATATAGGAAAAAAAGGCCTTAATACTCCCTAGACCATCTGTATAGGCCTACAGAGACACACGAGATGTCAGCAGGCACTTGATGAACCTCCAGGTGCTTCAGAACTCTTGGTTTACCCCAGCTCAGCCAGCAAGGGTACTCTAAGCGGCACAGCAAAGAGACCAAATGGAGACGCACACTGGGGAGGTGGGCTGAATCATGTCAATGACTACAGATACTCACGCTCCATAAAGGTGCAGTTACTGTATATTGGTAGGTGCTGCACCTCCATGCTTCCTCCCAGAGCAAGGCTACATCCATAGCTGTAGGCAAGAGGTTTTCTGTGGTGTCAGATTAGAGGAGGAGCAGCTCAGGGCTTGAGAGTAAAAAGGTATTTTTTTTTTAACCCCTTGATCTTTCAAGGATTTACTTGTGTGTGAAAAGCAGAGATCACTCTAAGCCTGATGGAGTGAAATAAGCTTGGGGCTTAAGGGAGTGGTTTCACATTAGGAAGAAGTTATGAATGAAATGTGGGGGTTCCTAGCCTAAGCAACAGCTATACACAGTTAAAAGTATTTTAGCTAAATACTGGACTAAGATGAATAAGGTTGATAACAAAGGAGTTGTAAAGTACTCTACTACCCTTCACCTGCAACTAGGTGGTTTTAGAATCTGGGAGGGAGTTCCCCCCCTGAAAATGGGAGGCAATGGGAAAGGCCTTGCTTGCCAGGAGGATTTAGCAAATTTGGTTACTGCAGGCTTTATCAGCATGGCACAGTAAAGGTCACTAATTTTCTTCAGGAAAAGGGAAACTTCTGGGTACAATTCTTGAAGCTTTTAAGAACTGAGTCAGGGATACAATTTCAAAGTCATTAATAAGAAAAGTCAGGAATTTTCGCAGTCTTGTAGACCCTGATCTAATAAATTAGACAACTGCAGTGAGCATTCCTCTTTTCTATTGTTATTTTTCAAAATGGTTTAAAATAAGGAGAAATTGAAATACCAGAACAAAAATTCTAACCTTGTTCCAAGATTTTACGTTAAATCTTTCACTTTTTATATAAATATTGAATTCTTCAAATCCTATTCTCATGTTGATTCAGCCACTCTGTTTCTACTTATATGAAAAAATTACAAGACATAAATATTACATACTCAATTGGCTAAATGGTAATGCATATGAGATGTTGAAAGAGGAGATAAAAATATTTTAAAGATGCCAAAAAAAAATTTCCATCAAATTTTGTCACAAAGGACAAGTTCTGATAAAATACTTAGATTTGAGACACTGATTTTAGATAGACTATATACTCTCAAGTTCTGGTATTTATTGCAGTACTGTGGTATTGAAAACACTATTTTTTTCAAAAG
This sequence comes from Psittacus erithacus, assembly GCA_009867235.2. NCBI lineage: Eukaryota > Metazoa > Chordata > Aves > Psittaciformes > Psittacidae > Psittacus > Psittacus erithacus. Next base: position 24,396 of record WYDI02042248.1, read on the forward strand.
TCAAATCAAAAAAGATAATACAAGATTAGCAAGAAAATGTGGGTTTACACATTATGCTTTTGCAGTTGCATACTGTACCATAAACTTGGCATGGTCTGATAAACATAGTCAAAATACTAGAGTCACTTACTTAAATTATTCATAAAAAATACAATAGATATTTAAAAGGGAGCAAAAACCAACCATATGACAAGAAGTTTTAGCCATAGCAACCCTTTTCCTCAGAGAAAGGGGTCCACAAGTCAGACCTATTACACAGATATTTCTGAGCCTCACTTTAGCTATAAACTGTTCAAAAGGGGTTTTCAAAAGGGTCAATTCGTTTCATCAATACTACCATCACCCAATATTGCTCTAAATTCCTGTCTAAATTTTTGTTGTAATATTGCTTAATACTAAACCAGAAGCGTTACCCAAAAGCCACTAGTGAACAATATTGTTCCATGGATGGATTTAGTACCATTCAAGATAAACCAGGGAATCTCTAAGGCTAGGACAACGTCCTTCCCAACAAGCAGTGTTATTTTCAATTATTTACTTTAGTACCACTGTGATACAGAAACCAAATCTGTAATATTCATCATTAGGATTCCACATATGGTATTCATCATTCAGCAAATTTTACACTGGTCCTGTAAGCACATGACAAAAACAATCGCATGAGTGTGGTGTTATTTTCTAAGGCTGATCACCCCCACCTTTGGCCCTTCTTGTCTATAAGGCAAGGGCAGAGCCTTTCTGGTAGCGACAGAGAACTGCAAGGGGCTGGATATGACATGAAAAAAGATTCAGAAACTGAAAATAATCTTTGAGTGTTTAAAGTCTAAAGCGCAGTCTCTGAGTACATGAGCATGCAATTAACATTGACTTCAGCTGCTGCTGTGAGTGAGATACAAAGAGGCACTTTAACCCTATAGTATGAGGACTTCTCTGCAGGTAAACTGCTGTGGAAGAGATTTTCAAAGCAAAATCTGGCTTCCATCCTTTCGAAACGGAAGCTACTGATTTTAACAGAACTAAAACATCAGGCTTCACAATGTAAATTGTTTGCAGAGATTTCACTTAGTGTTGCACTTCAGAAGAGCCTCACAGTATAAAAAACAAAAAAGAAAAATGCCTTCATAGAACAAACATGCACAATTCTTTTTCTGCACTGAAACAAAGTTTTTATCCTAATTTAATTAACGTGTTACCTTGGGGCAACAGAGCAGTTCAGAAAAAGGTAGAAGGAAATTAAAAGGGCAACAGAGCAATCTTACTGAATATTTCTCTGAAAGAAAAACATCAAGGGACTCTGACAAAAGTTTATCCTTTAAGGAGAGATAAAAGAATTCATTCAAGCTGGCTAAATATTTTTTTTATTTCATATGATAAGTAAAAATGAGGCAAAATCTGAGGACAACCAGTCATTTTACCACATGAAGAGTGGTTTACCAGCAAAGTTAAAAACATAGATATATACATACGTGTGTGTGTGTGTGTGTGTATATAAGTGATTTTTGTTTCTGTTATGTAGAAGCTCTTGTCAGGAGAGAAGGGAAGTTATATTTTCATTGGGATGCACATGAGCTGTATTTTCTTTTATGGCCTAACTTCAAGGTTTATTTTGTTCCTCACAACACAGCACTGCCAAGCCTGCATTGCTCATTTCCTGCTGTAGAAACCCCAGCACTGACACTTCCCAGCACCCTTGTTTTCTGGTCAGTCTCACGCTCGGACCAGGACTTTGAATCCCCAGGCTTGGAAATGCTGTGACCCAGGGATTAGTTTGGAGCCATCACAAAGAGACAAAATATAGATGTGGATGGCTTCTCAGAGCCCATCAGTAGCATTAATTTGTTTGCCTATTTATCCTCACTTGGGTTGACCAACAAAACATCAAGACAAAGCAAACACGGATCTGCTGTTGTGACTCATCCAGCACCAACTGCTATTGTGCTGTTCCCACTGTGCCTAAATCTAGGATATTTGGCCTAACTCGCAGCATGGGCTATAACAAAAAGCAGATGTAGACGCTGCCACCTTTTGGTGATAGCCAATGGGTTATTACACATTCCCCAAACTCTCTAACGTTGCACCTGTGTCCCAATGTGGTTCTAGAACACAGGGACTCTTTGGCTCCTGACAAGCCCAGGAAGCAGGCAGAGCTTGTCTTCTGGGAATACAGATATATGTAAATTATAGTTTAAAATATACAGATATTTGTAAATACCTGTAATGCAGACAGTTGCAAATTATAGTTTTTCTAAAGCCATCTCGCTGCCGCAGGAGCTGCTACAGTGCTTTAGACTTCTTTCTGGCAAGCAAAGAGAATGGTTGCAGCACCAGCCCACCCTAACAACTTGTTTCAAGGTCTTGGAATGAAGAGAAATCAAATTCTTTAACCCCTAGCCCTCTGCTTCCTAGTAGCAACTTCTAAGAACAACCTTGGTGGGTCTTTTTTTCTACAAGTTTGCCCAAGGTATCCCAAGGGTAAAGGGCAAAGATATCCCTTAGATAACAGAAAGCTGTTAGGGAGGACTTTCCACCTCTGTGAAATGAAAGAGCCCCCCTGCCATCCATACTCATGCACAGCCTGCCCTAGGGAAGGTTTGCAGCAAGCCCCAGGTAGACTGCCAACAACCCCAAGCAGGGCAACCCCAGCACCCCAGATTTTCAGAAGACAGTGCTCTGCTGTGCATCTCACTCCTGCTTGTTACACTCGGGATGCTGTGGCTAAGGGAACATCAGTGCCAGAGTGACCCATGGGGCCTTGTGCAACACTTCCTGAAAAGCACTGGAGCTCAGTGCTCAGGTTGACAGAGAAAGGGAGGAGGGAGGAAAAGAAGGAAGGTGGCATGCCAGCACTTGGAGCAGCAACATGCTAGCTAAGAGGCCATCCATTTTCCTAGGGGGTATCCGGTGTCCTGCTGTCAACAGTATGCAACAAAAAGGAGTGTGCCGCTCCTTTCCAGGGCACCAGCAAAATGCCCTCTACCCCACGTGCCCTCAAGGCCCCAACAGGTAATTCAGCCCATGCTGGGCATGTCCCCAGGGCAGGGATTGCTTAGTGTGTCACAGGCTGGAGCACACCGATCTTCCCTTCATGTCCAGGATTTCCCTGCCTGGACATCAGCAGATGCAGTGCTGTGTGGGTCAAGGGGAGTTGCCTTTCAGCTACCACAGCCAGGTAAACAAAAAAACCCAAACTCCCAAAATTTCATTAATAGTTTAAATTTACCTGAAAAACCGATTAGATCTTTCTCTCCAGGCAAAAAAATCCAGGCAGCTTTCTGAAAGCATCTTGCTTATACGCAGCATTTACTTCCCGATTTTCTTCATTGATACAGGTGCAACAGCAAGGATCCCAAAATAAGCCCTCATTTACCGCAAGAGGAATAACCTGAGTAATGGAGAAACACACAAATAGAGGGTCTCCCAGAAGGGTTACCAGGCTGTTAACACAATACCTCTAGCTGTCACAGCACATCACCCTTTGCTCCCTGATTGCTAATACTTTGTCTCAGTTTTCGAGCTCTCTTTGCTAGCAAACAACCCTGTCTGAAGGCTTTGAACTTAATTATTACATGTGTAAGTGCTGATAGATTTTGTCACCACTACCCTGACCATCCAGCAGCATCTTTGTTGTACATCAAGGTGTATGACTGAGAACACTCAAGAAGTTCAGATATAGGGGAACAATTAAGGATTTTGATCTTTGCACACCATAATATGATGTCTGATTAATACCACAAGAAGTAATCTTATGAAGGACTGAGGTCCAGTTTCCTTTTGAAGACATGCGGTCGTATTTTTTGTGTGACTGGGTGATAAGGAACACATAAGTTCCCACAGATCAATCCAAATGTAGCCTATAGGCAAATAAACAAAACTGATATTGTTTAATGAAGGTTTATATTTATTAAAGTCAGCTCTCACAGAATACAACTTTTCCCCTCTTAAGAGCTTTACATTTAAGATAAATTTAAAAGTTTTCATTAGTTTAAAGTGAAAAACTGGTTTATTTGGACATTAGGCTTTAAACTCCACTTTGAAAAATAGGGGTTTGAGGCTTTTACTACAATTTCTTAACCATATTTAATTGTACTGGTTTTAGACATTATATTTCTTCATGATCCTGGTGAATTAATTATACTGAAAGGACACCTAGTGCTAATGCTTTGTTTAAAATAAAGTTGAGGCTGCCATTTGTAAACAGATACATTCAGGAGCTAATAATCCTAAGTATAATAGGTAAGTTGTGTTTTACTCAAAACAATGAAATATGTTTAAATGTGCATTTTTTTAAAAGATTAGGTGTCTCAGATTTCTAAGCTTGAAGTCTAATACGAATTACAGACACACTCAACCAAGTACAGAAGATTTTTGTACATTTTACAGGTTCTTATGCATTGGGATCCATGACATGCTACCAACACAAGACTGCACATGCCTTTCCAATACATGCTTCTCTGAACAGTGCTCATTTGCTATCTACTAAAGGAAACTAGGCAGTGGAGGGATTTAAACAGTAAGAGCCTTCATCTTCTCTCAGACTCTCTCCCTGCTTTTTTCACCTTTCACACCCTCAGACCATGCACAGGACATTTTAAGGTTACGCAAGAACAAGTGCCAGCATACCAAAGAATCGAGTATCTGCACAGCATCTGGAAATACGGTTGTGGCAAAAATGAGCTGCAATTCCTTGCAAACTGCCTTAGCACAGAGATTACAATCATTACTTCGCTCACACAAAAAGGCATTTAAAATATAACCACCAAACCTCCTGTTTTGCTAACCATCAGGAGCAGCTGAAACTGGGGCAATAGAAACCAGACAAGAGGTATCTCCATGACATGTGCTATCAGAAAGAAAGATGTGAGTGGCTGGAAGACTGCACAAAACAGCTATACCACCCTCTGGGCTGGGAATGACACAGGGCTCATCTTCGTCAGCAGTAGGTGCCAATCTAACCTGCTAACACGGGCCAGTTATACTTAGATATTGGTTTATGACATTCATCTGGTAGAAAAACAGCTGAACTTTGCTTCTAGTCTGGCCTTCCACCCCCCCCCCCCCCCCCTTTCACCCCCCCCCCCCCCCATATCCCCCCCCCCCCCACTCCTCCACACACACAAACACCCCCACCCCCCACCCCCCCCCACCCCCACCCCCCTCCCCCCCCCCCCCCCCCCCC
>WYDI02042250.1:3600-29995 GCA_009867235.2 Psittacus erithacus
GGAAGGACAGGTTGTGGGGGGAAAACAAGCAGGCTACATGCTTTGTCTAATTTACAACTAAGCTTAAACCACAACAAAGAGTCACCCATAATCCATCAGCTTTTCTCCTTCTGCTATCACCTGAAGATTTCACATTGTCACATCATCCCAGTGGAAACTACTCATGAGGGTAAGTAGTAGATTCTACTATTATGTGACTAATTAATGCATTTCAGCTGGGTGTGTTTTCTCATGACACTGGAATGTTTTGGCAGCCAGCAGTTTCATTGGTAGTGATCACGGAGCAACACAAATTAGATATTGTATTCTTTACATCCTTACGTAGCTGGAAAAGGTGACACACCTCAACAAACAATGCATCTTGAAGAATGTTTGCAGGCTATTTTGAATGGTGAATATATTGCAAACCTGGATAGAAACTACGTGGCAGTATATCTTATGAAGTGACTGATTTAAACCCATACCTAATGTATCTTGTAGGTTTGCATTAATTTGACTTCCTGAGTGGATGGAATTTATGGGTATAATGCATTGCACTAGACAAATAAAAACATCCTCCTTCAGTAATAAAGGTGAAGGCAGACTCCATACTGGCAAGCCAAGCACCGTCTTCTAAGCTTCAGCTATGTAATATCCATCTTACTGCTGTGGCACAGTGATGCAACACATTGCAAATGACCCCTGTCAGGAAATACCATTCTGATATTTGACTTCAAGCTTAGATTTCCTTGATTTTCTAAAAAATCTCCATGCAGCATTTGTCTCTTCAACGCCGTTCCTATTTTTCTCCTTCCCATTTTGTAATTGTTCTTAGTATCTTAACTTCCTTCTCCCTCAGGCATTTCAAAAGGTTTTATCACCTTCCTCCTCACTTTTGTTTGTATCTGACTTGGTTCTGTAACATGTAACAGCAAGCAACATTAAAGTACTTATGCTAGTACTTACTAGTACGTCATGCAAGCACAATCACAGCAAGTATAGGCTTTGCTCTGGAAAACTTACAGCTTTAATTAGGCTTGCAATTTTAATTATCTTTCCAGAACAAATCTTGGAAATGGACATGGAGAAAAGGAAGAGATTTTCCACACTGGTAGCAGAGTTAGAAATAGAACCCATCTATATCTTTTGACTTATTGCATCCTTTGTCATTGTACTGGTACTTCTTTTGCTTCTACTCTTTCTGTAAGGAAATTGGGCTCATTTTGGCATTCAGGAAAAGATGACATGTTTATTGTGAAACCTATTCTACAAAAGGGCGGGCTTGACTTACTGAAATGAAGCTCCATTACATTCAGAGCTAAGCCTATACCAAAATTCTAGTTGGGACTATACTCAAATTATGAAGTGTTTGTCTGAAATGTAACCTGCTTTGTACCTTGATCCTTCCTCTTCAATAGGAGCTTGAGAACACAGTTAATCAGAATAGACTAAAGATGTTTCAGTCTGTGCAAATAGGTTGGATGATGATTTAAACAGGTAAATGAGATTTCCCTTCATTTGTGGAGAAGCTGTATGTATATATCCAAAGATAAAATATGTATTGGGTATTATTTTTTCCCTTTTTTTCTTTTTATTTTTCACTTTTGGGATTACTTTTTAGAAGTTGGCAAGTGTTTGCTCTTTCCAAATCTGTGGAAATTATGATCTGTGTGTGTGCTGCACCTGTGAGGTCAGCCAAAGGATTTTGCTGTTGCTGAGACAGATTTCTTTTAAGCTGTAAATACTGCACATCCTAAAAAATTCAAGAAAACTTATATCTTGCAAGAATGACCCAAAGCTTTGTAAATCAAAACAGTGCCTTCCCTCACTAATAATGGAAAACTTTTGGAGTTTTGGCAGTTGAGGTTTGTTTGCTTGGTGTTTTGACCCTGAACACTCTTAAGCCTGAATAACCACATCTACTCAAGTGAGCTAAATGAACATACTCAAGTGAATGAAGTTCCACAAACGCTTAAGAGCTTGCTGGCTAACTTCTTGAAAGATATGCTCGAGTTCAGCCACAAATTACTTGGCTAGACACTGGAATTACTGGGTGAATTTCTATGGTCTGTGTTTTGCAGCACTTCAGACTAGATGATCACTGTGGTCCCTTCTGACCTTGAAATATGTGGCTTGGGTGCTAACCTATGTTAGCAAAGCCAGAATGAGGAACACAGGAATGTAAGGGGTTAGCATATGAGAATTTGTTCAGTTTTAAATTTTACTTTTAGCATAGACCCTAATCAAAAGAATCAAGTTGTCTGGAAGCCCTAGCAAACTACTTGGCAGTATTAATCACTTGCTCAGTTCAGTGTTAAGGGAAAAAGATACCAGTTAATCAGGGGGATTTTTCTAACCACCTTTCTGAGATTTTCTCAGAGTCTTCATATTGCCAGTCCTTTAGGGGTTTCTAATGTTACAGAACCTGCATGGTCTTAGCCGTAGTGTTTACTTCTGAAGGGCTTGTTGTAACAAACAGTATCAAAAATCCCTAGCATTTTCCATCTTTAATTTATTATTGCCTGTAATTATAGATGAAGAAACTGAGCTTTTTCTTTTGTCTTTTTTCTTTCTATTGAAACAATTCTGTAATAATGTTATTTCAAAGAAGAGGTTTTATATTGCTTTTGCCATGAGAAGGCTTATTCTGGGGTGCTTACTGGGCAGCTTCAACACAATTCTCTCCTCTTTCCTGAGATACAACGGCAAAATGTGGGGTTTAATTTTTATTATTAATACACCAGCATTTTAAAGCACATTGCTTAGAAATATATGTCTTGTACAACAATTTATTTTGCTCCCTTTTATTGTGATAAGCATTTAATTGCAACAATTTACATGTGTTGAGCTTCTAGTAGAAATTCAAGATATGGCTGTATATCAAGTGTGATATTGACAACCATGCATGTGATATCCCATTTCATGTTTCTCGACAGTTGCCTGTGTAAGCTCCCTCGTTATGTCGCCTATCAGGCAAAGGTACAAGATAGCCATTCACATCCTTGTTTCTTTCTCAGGCTTTTAATTGCTGTTTCTCTAAACTACTCAGAAGAGAAAGGAATAGCACTGGGGTTGTGCAGGCTGAAAGTATAAAAGTCCACCTTTGTTACACTGGTTTGGAATGAAGAGTAAGAAGTCAGCTTTATTGTAAAATGTAGAGGATTGACTGCTCTTCTTGAATGGCTGTTCAAGTGGAAAATGCATCCTTCCTCAACTGTAACTACTGTGAGTTGTTAGGGTTTCTCTTTAATATGAATTCAGAATTCATTTTCAGTGCACAACCATTTTTTTTCTACTTGGTGAACAGGACTGAATATTGCAAATAGAAAGCTGCTAGCATGTGGGTAAACTCATTTATCCAGAGGTGGTATCTTTTATTGCTAGTTTCTGGAGCTGATACTGGTGGCTGTTGTGTAATGTCAGCCCACAAAGAAATTCAAAATCATTGAGAAGCAATCTGTCTAAAGCACTTCTGACAGCTTGTATCTTCCACTTGGATGATTGGCTCACTTAAAGGCTGGGCTTGATGTGGGTTGTATTTCTGCAACACAAAAGACTTACTGCTTTTCCACATTTTACAACTTTTGCCCAGTAGGTTTTGGTGAATAGAAAGTACTGCTGATTGTACAGTGATATACAGAAAGATAAAAAGGATGAGGTGTTATATTTTTACCTGCAGATTGTGGTGAGAAATGACAGATAGGTGAGCTCCTGGTATCTATGTTGTTTCACTGTAGCTTATCCCAGGAATACTATGTCTTAGGCTACAAGAGAGCTCTCTAAATCAAGATGCTGTAGTCAAGAACATAAACCATTTACTTATTGATCAGAAGCACACAGAACTGCTTTAAAAGTCTGTACCTGCATTCACTGAAGTCAATTTCTTTCTTGATCATTTCAGGATCCAGTTCAGGATGCCATAAGGGACTGTGCCTAAATGGAACTGTAACCTGAAAACTCAGCCTACATATAGGTGCAATTTACATACTGAGAATCTTACTATCTTCCTAAATAATCTGTTCATTTTCCTATCATTCCCTTTAACTTTTCCATTTAAGTCTTGTTGAGTTTGGAAATTTCTCCCTCTATCTTTTTGGAGGTGAGAAAAGGAATTTTCTGGATTCCTTGTGGATATTTCTGCTTAACATCCCTCATGGTTGGATCCCATTTTCTCACTGATGCACTAGAAGAAGAATGTAATTAACTGCATTATCTCTGTGCAAGAGTTACATAAATCTACTTAGGAGAAGAAGACTCAATAAGGGGATGATTTCCTCCTTTGATATGTCTGACTTCTATTGATTTGAATGAAAATGTACGTGCATCTTAGGCACGATTTACATAGAGAAGGACCTGAACTAAAATTTTTTTGTTGACTTACTATATTAGGTGGAAAAATAGGAGACAAACTTTGCTTTCATTAAAGCTCTCTTTTTGCAAATAGCTGGGAAGTACACGAAAGAAAGTATTTCTTAAAGTGTGTCATATTAACAGAGGCTAATTCTGCAAAGGCCTATGACCAATTAAAAGAGTCAAATACAGTAAATTCTTTATTATTGTAAATAGCACAAAGAGTTTCCTTTCATTTCCCTGTTTCAAGCATAAAGTAAAATTACTGTAGGAACAAAAGTAGTGACAAATCATAGGCTATTGTGTGTAATGCTTTTAAAATTAAGCAAGCAATCTCTTCAGTTTGCAACCCTTCACAAGAAATTAAGAAGCATTCTTAAAGTAACATCATTCTCTTGACATTCTCAGCATTATTTCTCATCACAAATTCTCCATTATTCCTGAGATTGGCCAGTTTTGTCATTTAACAGACGTGCCTTATCTGTTTTCATAAAGGAAAGCAGAGTGACACAAAAAGTTTCCTCATCCTGTCTGAAATGAGTGTGTGCCTTGATGCAGAGATTGTGTGTGAGAAGTCTATAATAGCTCTTAGTGCCATTTCTGGAACACACACATTTTGTGGGGGCTTTTCTGTTTCACTGCTCACAGAAGTGGGAGAGGAGCCCATCATGCTGCTGTGCAAGGTGGTGGTGTGCCAAATGGCTCTGTGCTGTTTGCAGCTTCCACATTTGTCTGCTCTCCTGCAAGAATCACCTTATCTGCTGGACCAATGAGACCATTAATGGAAACCCCGTAGTATGCCATCAGAGCTCAGCTTCTTGATCAATAGTTATTTACTTCTGAGAGGTCAGAGCTTGGCTAATATAGCTGAATAATTTTATTGATAGAAAACATAACAATGAAAAATAAAGTTTAAAATAGAAGATGAATGAATTCAGCACTTTCTTCAGGGATGAATATTATTTGAAAATTTTAATAGCTGGTGGAATGCTAAAAGGGCAGACAACAGAAGCTTTGAATAATTGTCCTAGGACTATAATCAGAATTCCATTATTGACCTCTGCTAATATTCTACTGTAACTGTCTGCTAAATTGGTTCCTTGGGGCTTGAAATATACAGTGATGTTATGAGTTCCTATTGTAAATTGCCACACAGAAAAGTAGCAAGTCTCTGAAATAGTGCTGGCCCTGGTTTGATCAATACTCAATTCTAAGCAGAGCAAGAGGCAACTGTTGCCATAGAAACATTGATGTCACTGGGGTTGAACAGTGGCTCTTACAACAAATCATTTCCTTTGAGCAGTTGTAATTGACTATATGTACAGTTTGCTGTCACCTGAGACTATTTACATCAAGCCAGTAACAGAGCTGCATTAGTTATTCTGGGAGTAAGAGGGTTAGCTCTTCTTTTTGTGACCTTACAAATACCTAGGAGGATATTGCCATGGCAACCACAGATATAACAGGATGAGCATTAAGGTAGCTACATAATGCAGTGGCATTCTTTTGGTGCATGAGAGGTAGTTTTAATAAACTTACCTAGCCATTGCATCAGATAAACATTACATTAGATATATCTTCGTCGCAACTTCTGAATTCCATAAATGTTACCTTTGGCACAGGTAAAAGCAAGAATCTTTGAAACCTGCTGCAAAACTTGAATGCTACCCATTTTGCACTGAGGTGTTACAGAAACACATTTTTTGCAGGATTAGGGAATGAGCTTATGATGGGAAGCCTTCTGCTTTCAGATGTAATGGTGCATGTTGATCTGCAGATAGTGCTCATTTCAGAATTTGTTTGAATTGCTAAGGTCCATTTTCTCTCATAGCTAGGTATTATTTGCGTGTATTTTTTAAACATAAAGTCAGCCAGTTGCTTAAGTACCTTTGTGACCTCACATCACAATCTTTTACCTCAGTGAAGGTTTTAAAATAGGTACTATATAAGCTTCTTTAGTGCTTCCCCCATCACATCTGCCTTTGCTCTCTAAATGATTCCTCTGGAGCCAGTGGAACGTCACTGGGCCCTGCAATGCTTGGTAGTTCCATGGAAGGGTGAGATCAGGTTGCCCAGCACCTGCAGTGCCCAGCAGCACCCAAGCAGTTAAAAGTAAAACCTCAGTAATGCCTAACATAGAAGCTCTCTAAATGCAAATCAATGACCTTGGCATGAAAATACATATTTTAGTTCTTTTACCCAAAACTGCTACATTCTGTAGTGTAAATATAAATTTAGTGAGTTGTCAGTCAGCCACATAGACCAACATTCTCTGGTACATCAGTAATAAAAATACTGTGCATCTGCAAACTACCAAATTCCACATGTAAATAGCTAGCCTCCCTATGCCTGTAATTGCATGTATAGGCATTGTTTTCATGTTTTATACTGCAAACGTGATTATGATTGTTTATTCTAATTGTAAGATATATAGGCTTGATGGCCTCATATCATAATTATTGAGGAAACAGATTGTTATGCAGGTTTTTAAAATACAATGCCAATGAAATCTCCTGGCATCTCATGCCTCTCACTTCTTTCACAAGATGCCATGTGCATGTGTGAGATCCTGCTTATGGTAATGCATGGTTGAGTCATGGAAATTTGTAGCCACAGGAGATAAAGGCCTCCAAGACCTTTCTTAAAAAAAAGAAAAATCTACAGCAGTGCAACAGTCAAAAGCTGGTTTTAAATATAATGTTTATAGAAATAGGATATATTTAAAAAGGTTGTTTTCATATTCTAGGACATATCTATCTGGTGACAAGGAAGAAACTCCCCTTAGTCTACCCAGAAAGCATTTTAGGCTTTCTTGGATCTACTGCTGAAATTTCTATTTCTGTTTGCTGTTATGGACAAAATCCAGGGGAATTACACCACTGGTACAGCAATTTGTTTACTAGAATAGTTCAGAAAGAGATTAGGCCATAGGTGTTGCTTGTCTTCAGGTGAAAGAATTATGGCATTTTCTGCTATTTAGAAATACATTTTGAGGTATTTTTGAAATGCAATGTGAAATCACAGCTGTAGAATATCCAGTGTATAGAAGTAACTGAAAATAAAGTATGCGCTGACATTTTGATTTAGATGCAATAAAATTAATTTACAGGGAAGAACTTAGACACTGCATTCTTACCTTGCTTCAGTTTCAAACACGGGTTTCTTTCCCTACCCACCCACCTTTTTCTCTAAGGAAGGCTGTATAACTTTTCTGGGGTACAGAGAACAATCTCTAATATTGTATAATTTTTGTGATCCTGTTGCATAGATGACTAAAAAAGAATATGGCCCTGTTAATACATTTTGAAAGCCCTCCACTAGAACCCCAAAGCAAGCATTTTTTCAGTATTCAGAAACTGCACAGACAAAGGTCTGGTGGTGACTCTGGACTCATTTTATTTCTGGGTGGCCATGTCGTCTGTTATTTGGTTCTGATCTAGTTCACATTTTGGGTTCGGCAGAGCATTGTGCAATTTTGGTTCACTTCCGCTGTTGTTGCTGTTAGCATGCAGATGACCTGCTGCTTGCTTAGATGAGACAGTCTTTTCTGAAGTGCTTATGATTTGTTTTGAATAGTTTGGAGGAAAATTTGAATAAAAACAAGACATGAGATTGAGTTGGCATTTGTGTTTGGACAGTCTATTACTCTGGAAATACTTGAATTGTGAAAAGCATTGTCGGGGTGTGAACTATAAAACCTTGGGCAGCAGCATCAGTTGCAAAGGAGATCTGAGAACTATTTATGTAACAGACATACTTATTGAAAATGTCACACTATTTTGGTAACTGTGAAAAGCTGACAGTTCTTTGTGTAGTTAGAGCAACACAGCAGTGAGGACAAGTTAAAAATATGTGGTGCTGAGAGGTAGGCAGAGCAGTGGACATACAAGAAGCAGCAGAAGCACAAGTAAAAAGGGCCGAGATTCTGCTGTCATTACAGATATCCTTCTGTACCCTTCATGATTCACTGGCAAAGAAATGAAGACGCAGTACTGAGAGCCTCTCTGCCAAAGTGCTGGGCTTGGGACAGGAAGAAGTATTTTATACATTAGAAGTGCTAATGCAGTCCAGGACTGTGAGCTGTGAGTGCAGTATAGCCAAGGGACAGCTCTTGAAGCTTGATGAGCTCTACAAATGTATGTGTGAAATACTCAGCAGAAAGTCTTAGGTTGCCAGTAGTCTTTGGCCAGCATCGTATATAAACTTTCCATGACCCACAGAGACAGCTATGCTCAGTGAGAATGCCAAAGAGGTTGAAACTGAGGGTAGGGTTCTCAGGAGATGGAGGCCTAGAGAAGGAGAGCTAAATTCTCAAAGCTGGATCTTACAGTCTTTGTAATGTATTCCCATAGGTTGATTAAAATGAACCCAAACCGAACTTTGCTCAGCACTTTGTCCTCCATCTTGGAAAAGGAATGTAGCAGATAAGTTTTGTTCCTCTCCTTTTTGGGGTCTTTTTGCAGTGAATATGCTTCATTATGGCAACTGTTACTTAATGGCTGCTCTATTAACTGTTGCAAATGTAACACACTTGACCAAATATTTTGTCTTTAAGAAGCTTCAGAAATGCAAAGGTCTTATGGAAATAAATGAAATTGTTTCCCAAATGTGAATGCAATAGGAAGTCAGTAAGGAATTTTTTTTTCTTTTGGCTCTGGATATCTTTTATGACCTGGAGTTCTGAAAGCTGCTCTTCCTTCTCCTTTCCCATCCCCTTCCCACACCTTAAGTAACTTCTATGAATTCAGCATCAATTACTCTTGATGGACTTTGCTATTCAGAAAAGCCAGAATCGGCTCCTCTGTCTTCAGTGGAATTTTCCTTTCCAGTTTTGGCACCTTGTTATTCCCAGTACTGGTGTTACATTTCAATTTTGAATTTTTTGTCAGAGATGCAGTCATAAATATATTACTACATTTATGCTTTTAGGTTGCCATGGTTTAAAGTCTTCCTCTTTCTCCACTCTTTCTTAGGACTTAATTTTCTGTTGATAAAGGTTTGGGATTAGATGTGTCATAGATGCATGTTTAGAAGGACAGATCTGCAGCGATATGCAAGACTGCCATCCCGCTGGCTGTCACTGGTGGATGAGTCCCCACAGCCATCAGTGGCTGAGAATGTCTGCGCATGAGGAGAGGGAATAAAGGAAGGGAAACTGAAAGAGGGTACTGTTCTGTCTGAGAAAGCTCTGTCAACACAACAAGCTGTTTTAATAAGGCCTTAAGACCTTTGTGTGTGCTAAGATGCCCACAAGCTTTTCTACGATTGAATCTGGCATTACTGTGACCCTGATAGTTAAGGCAGCTGCATGTCTTCCTCTGCATCCCTATTTATCATACCGTTTCAGGGCTACAGTCTTCTGTAAAAGAGCTGTGTTTCTCCATGCAGTGGAGGAAGAAACATTTGCTGTGGCCTGGATGTTGCTGAGAGAAGGTTCTGTCGGGATTCTTGGGTCTGTTCCATTTGCCTGGGCTATGCCTTAAAGAGTAGTAAAGTCACATGTGTCCTCTGTGTCTGGGATGCTGAGCCATGTTTCCTTTAGGTGCTCTGACCCATTTTTATGAGGGAAGTAAGCCTGGCACAGCTCAACATCTACAACCTAGTGCCTCCCCTCAGCCAGTGCTATTTCCTGAACCCTTGCATTATGCTGTCTGAGCAGAGGCAGAGTGAGGATGTTCATTCAAGGTCTTTTACAGAAGGAAGTTGTGACAGTTATGATGAATGAGTAAGAAGCTGTGAAGAAGCAAGAATCAGGTGGGGAGGTGAGGAGGCAATGATGTGAATAGCTTCAGACTATTGCAGGCCTGGGGCTGCCTAGCTGTCTAGGACTATGTGAAAGGAGAGCATGTTTTCAGAGCTGAGTCTTAGCTGTCCACAGCACATCTTAGTTATGGAGAAATTGGTTGTTTGGCATCTGCTTGCACACTGGCTGTCTAATACAGAGGTAACTACTTTGGTCTTTAGGTATGTCTTTTACCAAACTCAGACATCCGGTAGCAAAAAACCCAATGCAGCCAGGTTTTTTGTTGTCAATGCCATTTCTTTTCTGCAGTGCTTTCCCCCCCCACAAAGGATTTGCTTTGTATTCTCATTTTGGGTAGCTTTCAGTCAATCTGATGACAAATATAAGTAGTTATTACATAAAGCAGTATTACGTACTTTTATTAGCACTGGCCATTTCATGAGATAGCTTTCTTCTCCAACACAGTAATATAAACTATTGTTTGGCAATGGATAATAAATTAATCTTCATATTCAAATTCCTTCTATGCAGTTAATACCGAGATTCATAATGTTTTTTCTTGATTTAAGTATGTAAATCTTTGGCTGTGCTGTTCCTTTACCAGGGCTATATAACAGCATCTAGGTCTATACTTAAGTGAACCTTTCCATTCCAAAATAGGAAGTGCTGACCTCAAAGCAGTATGAGTAATGGATATCTTTTCATGGCAATACCTGATTGACTTTACCAAGCATGTAGGAAGAAAATACAACAGAACTATGCCCTCCATTTGTCCTTCATGCAGACAAGCATGGAGTTCTTATAGTATTATATATTGCATCTACCTTGGTATCAATATAAGATTATTAGCAGATAATAATATTAAAGTTCATCATGATTAATGTAATTAATAAGCATACAGAAAGCTGTAAAGATTCTCCTGTGTTACTGGAAATGCTTTTAGATGCCATTATGGTCTCCACCATTGTGTGTCTCATATTTAAGACTGCTCTTTCCTTTAGCTGGAAGCTTCCTTCCTTTGCAAAAAGTAGAGGTGGGCTGGAGAGTTCATCTGACATAAAGCACTTCTGGGCCGGAATACTTATGCAGAGGAAGGAACTTGCTCACTTAAGAAAGTGGTGGGACATGCTGCCTCCTTTCCTGGCCATGCTTGTGCTGTTATTAAATAACATAAATAATGTTAACAATAAATTATTAAAAGCAAATTATACTTAGCACTTATATATGTATTTTATTACCCAAAGGTGGAGTTAGGCCTTATTTGCTCAGTGCAGTAGACCAAATTCTTTTCAGCATTTAGGTTTGATTTTTGTTAAGAATCAGACTAGCCTAATAGCATAGTTTAAAAACTACCTCCAAAAGCCCAAAACAAGGGGGCTAGAATAGAGTCCATGCTTTTCATTTAATCTGATGATGTCTAGATTGCCACCATGTATGTTAAAGGGAAAAATGCACTGTGCTACTGCCACTGTCAGAAAAGAACTTCTGAGAGTAGATGTGAAGGTCTGTTTTAGAAGGTAGAGTTAGTCTGGGTTAAATTCAGATTTCCTTGTCTATGGTTTATTATAGAGATGTTTTGAGTTTAGTGTATTGAATATGAACTATCTCAAAAGGGACTGACTTTAGTTAGGAGAATGACAGTTTTACGTTAGTGGTAGAAAGAGCAAACCTATCATAAGGACAATAGTGAAGAAGTAGTAGAAGAAATGTTCTAGCAAGATGGAGGAGGCTCCGTGGATGCTCTGAAGGGGTGATTTGCTCAGCTGGTTTATGTTCCTGTCGATCAGTGTCTACAAAGAACATGATGGCCTCTTGAGTACATATATTTACTTCTATCTTCATCCCTTCTACCAATTCAAGACAAATCAGACAAATCAAGTTGGGCAAATCTCATGTTCAGTCATTCCTGGGCAAACTGGGCAGTCATGCATTCCCAGTGTTAAAATACTGCGCTGTAGATTTGTTTTGGTGCTGTGAATGGCATTAGAAAAAAACACAGCACTAGGTTTTGATACTTTGAGAAAAGCTATGTGTTACGCAGTACAGTTGGACCTGCATCACTGTCTCAGTAATAAATGGTGTTCATTAGATGCAGGAATACTTGTACAAAGCAAACAGTGTTCTTTCTGAGACTGGGATGAGACATGCTATTTTGCAGCAGAGAGCCTGACTGATATAAAGTAAAGCTTAACACATAACTAACCTCCTCCTGAGATTCAGAGGCATTAATTAAGAAATTTATTACAACCTGCTCCATTATCTCCAGTCACCTTTACACAGATGAAGACTAAATTCTCTCTCTTTCTAACAGTTCTGCCCACAGGACTATAGCAGTTTGGCAGAGACTTTCTACTTCATGTAGGCAAGCAAAAGAGGATTTAAGAGAGATGGTCCACTTGGTAGATCTACTTTATAAATCATGTTTCTTTTCCATCTACTCTGTTTCTGGGTGATGTTTATACTGTGAACCCATGAGTAAACACCACTTTTGGAAAAGGGTATTGGCTCCTGGTTGATCATCCAGGCAGAGGCATCCAGAGCAGGTCCCATACTTCTGCAACTGGTATTGACTGGCACCAGGCTCAGGTTGAATGCTTTCCAGCACATTGCGTGCATGGCACAGGTGTTGGAAGCTGATGCCTTTGAACACCATTGTGTCACTCCGATCTGCCTGCCATTGCTGTAGCCCCTTAGAGGGATTACTTTGTTCTCTAGATAAGAAGGGGTCTGCTAGTTTCCAGATGCAAAGGCATGTTTTTGTATGTTGAATTGACAGTAGCTCTAGAGCAGAAACAAGTGTCAAGCTTGTGAAGGTAATGGTACTGAGCACCTCCAGGTTGCAACACAGCAATTCAGTATGGGAAAAGAGCAGGAGAAGCTGAGAATCTCACAGTGCGAATGAAGTAAAAGAAGACGACACTTGCTAATGATGCAATTCTCTGGAAAAATTACTCTCAAGTATAAAAGCTGGTCAAACATCAGAAAATCTCTTGCTGTGCTCACAGAAAGAGGCTGTTGGCAGAGGGAACACCCTGAAACTCAATACACAGTTTAGACAACACCTAAGGACTGCCCAATGAACAGAAGAAAAAATACGAGAGTGACTTCATACATGGAGACCAGCCTTTCTGTGTGATTAACTAGGTCTGGTTAGGTCAACTTCCACCAAGTATTTCCAAACAAGCTATTTATGGTTAATCATAAATATAAGTCAGCTTTTTTACAGGAAGCTAGAAAAGAGGTTTCTTGCTGAGGCCATCGGGAATTCCTCCGAGTCTCATCAAAAGATCCTTGGCTACCTTACCCTGACAAAGACAAGTTGCACAGAAAGAGGCCCTATTCTAGCTGGTCACGGACAACTAAACAGGAAGTTGTCTCAGCTGTAATGCCTTTGAAACAGCACTGGAGAGTGGAGGTAGCGCTTCACAGAGCACAAGGACACTGGAGCGATTGGGATTGGTGCTGGGGTTGAAATTAGCGTTGTCCAGACTGGATGAATGGCATCTGGCAGTATGGGTACAGAGTTTGCAAACTCCTCACACAGTTGCCCTTTATTCCCATAAAAAACAACCAGTATTTATCCGCTAATGAAAAGGGACTTCTGGCTGATTCTTTCTGTACCAATATTTGCTGTGATGAATAGCAGATTGATTATAGTCAGGTGCGCTGTCTGTAGGAGAGTGCTTTTTCCACCACTAACTTACCTGTGTTACAGGGAACTTGCTTTATTAGCTCATTCCTAGTTCATCTAATGAATTTTCAGCTTTCAGAGCCCCTCCATACATGTATTTCACACTGAAAGGAATGGCTAATAGTTTTTAAAATTACAAAAAACGTAAATAATTCTGAGCAGTGTTGAACCCTGCTGCCTAGGCCTATGCTTTATAGATAATTGTTCATTGATCTGTCTGGTGGGAAGGAACTTCTGGATCTCTTATATCAACATCCTGTTGATTCTGGGAGTTGAGGTTATTTCCCTGTCTCTCTTTTCTCTCCCTCACTGTACATTTTTTAGATTTCTGGTTTTGAAAGAATGCCAAATAATGGGCTAAATAGGTCAAAGACTGTAGGAGAGGAGGAACGTGGATGGAAACTTAAAACAGACACAGGGCAAAAGTAAAGGGCCTTGAGGAAAAGAAAATGCATCTCACAGTTTCTTTTCAGCTAGCATGTTTAGCATAGGTGACTGATGGCATAATTAATGAGTAGGCAGGATTACTGTGCTTACGTGATGGCATTTTGTGCAAGCGTGCATTGATATACTGGACAGAGACGGTAAAGTACCTGAAACTGGACAATTGTATTAACCTTAGGCAAGTTTCTTTTCCAGTCAGAGCTTTTCTCTTGTTCCAAAACACAATGTTGCCTTCTTGCTTTGTGTTCAGTACAGCAATATTTTTACCATTCTTTCTGAGAGGATAAGTAGAATGCCCAAGAGCTTTGTTTAATCATTTAGCTAATGATCCTGCTCTGTAATATCCGTTCAGGTGTTTAATTCAGTTTAGATTACTACTCTGATAGTCCTTTCTGGCCATTGGTTTTGATAGGATGCACTTCTAAACGCTGCATCCCCTGAAGAGGGAAGGTCATAGTTCAGCTCTGAATTTACTGACAGTGTCTTATTTTAACTTGTGCTTTAGTGTTGGGCATTCAAACCAAATATTAATCTTTAGTTGATATTAAAGTACCTTGAGCTGTACCCCAGATTTCACATGTATGTTTTGTGGGTCTAAATATTTAACAATAACACAGTTTGTAGCATAACAGCATATCCAGTTATCTTACTTGTAGGAAGAAAGAAATTGTTATTATTCTGCACAGTAATCACTATGGATCTGTGTAACCTTTCTGTTGTGCAGGCAAAAAGGCCTCAAACTGTCCCACCCTGAAGTGTTTAAAAAACATAGCTCCATAATATGCTGGAGAGTTTATGCAGTAGAGCTATTAGAAGAGCCAAAGAAACCTATGGGCAGATGCAGGAACTGCACTGCATTGTTATTCCTCCAAATCTGAGAGCGAACTTCATGTCTTTAATGCTGTGCTGTCTTCTTATGTATTTGAATACACTGGGACAGACTCTTCACTAGAAACTTAAAGCACCTTCTGTAATGTGCAGCACTTCATATGTCTTGATGCTTCAGTTTGAAGTGTTTAAAATTGCTGCCACATCACCTGCTGTAGTTTTCTCCAATATCTAAGCACATCAGTTTCTGGTTTATTAACTGCCAGTTTTTCACTCAGAGCAAGATGTTCTGAGGAAGAATATTGTGATATACTCATCTATTATGTTCTTTTGAAACTTTGTAACAAACAAACAAAGCAAAAACAGCTAGACAAGCATGAATGGAAGACTCCCCAGGTCCCCATTTCACCTCTCATTGAAAAGTCATTAAAGCTGTGGCTAGTCAGCAAATCTAAAATCTCGCACCTGTTTGCCAGATAAAAACCAGCTGCACTGTATGTATGTTATTTAACCCAACTGCAATTTGCATACCATATGCAGTACCACGTGTTTAAGTTCATTTGCTTAAGGTGGTTTTGGATGTAATGTTTTTATGAAAGATGAAAAGCTGATGATACAGAGTGAAACTTGTCGTGAGTCTTTGTGATATCGGTATCTTGAAGTCATGAGATTACATCAAGGTTGAATTTTTGAGTTGTAGTTTTTATTTCTTTATTTTTCATTTCAACAATCCAACCCACTTTTTTGTTCTAAAAACATATTTCCCCTCTTAGCTTATTTCTTCATTAGCTTTGATTAGGTCATGACTTATTGAGGCGAAATGAATTCTTGTTTTTCTTTCAAAGTAACTAGAAAAAGACAAGTTCCATGGGCAGCCCAGTCTTTTGTAATCCTTCTTATTTAGTGCATGTGGGACATTCCTGTGATATGAATTCATTTTAAAATTGTTTCTCTTCCTTTAACGCAGAGCTGGCATGTAAAACTGCTTTCCCTTTTCCTGAAAATTATTGTCCTCTGAAGTGTCTGGAATTCTGAAACTGAAGTAACAGAAAATCTTTCTCATTTGCTTTCAACCTACTGACATTTTCTGCTCCCCTCCGCTTTGTTCACATACATTGGTGAAAGTCCCATAAAGTTTTTCATAGCCTGTGAGGTAAGATCAGATTTACAAGAGGTTTGCTGCTGTGACAGTCTGAAATGGCATGAAAATACGGACAGTGCTAGAAAACTTACATCCTAGGCCTGTAGTAGACAACAGGAAAGGAGTGGAGTTGAATCTGAATTTCATACTAGGTAGCACAGTATTTGACATTCCTCATTATATCCAGTATTACCTTCTGAATATGTTTTCATTAAGCTGTAAAAGTACTCATTATAAAATAGTACATTTATTTGTGAGATGCAGTCACAAATGAAGAGCAAATCATGAGATTAGTAGGATTTTAGTCCTTGTTAGACTTTGATTCAGTTTTTGATTCTGCTATACATTGACTGTGTGTTCTTGGGTAAGTTGTTTATTTTCTGTGTGACTAATTTTCATATTGTAATATATATATACACACATGTGTATATATATGCTCATATTTGTTTTCTCTTTACTCTTACCCACCATGATCAAGCTGGTGATACTCTATTACTTACCCTGTACATATGACGCAGGCATAATCTTTAGTCTATGGCATGAGGTTATCTGTCAAACTATAGAAAAATAGCAGAAACTAATCTTGGAGATTCTGAGTGCTTCCTAACACTTTCAACTCCATTTCACTTCTGTGGAAATCTGTGTTATTGCACAAGAGGAGGACATGAACGATAAAATTCTAAGAGATCCACAGAAATTCATAAAATCATAGAATAGTTAGGGTTGGAAAGGACCGATGCAGTAATTATGACCTGGTAATTATGATCCTTAGAAAATTCATATTGTGCTGGCTTTTCCTCTTTCTTTTGTGGTGCTAAATTATGTTGAGCAACCATAAATCCTTTCCTGAAATCTATTTCGCATATAAGGAATTTCTAAGTGATTACTGCAGAGCTTTGTCAAGAAAGAAGCAGGTGATCTGCATAGTAGTAAGTTGGTTCATGTGGCAGCTCTGTCACTGAATATGGGCTTGGTGATTCAGCACCATGAAACAAATTCCAGTTTTAATAGGTAATGAGCAATTGCTAGAGGTATGTCTCAGTAACTTTTTGTAGTAGCATAAACTTATGTAAGTTAATCTCTGAAGTTGCTCAGCTTAGATAAAAATAAACTCCATTTAAACATTTTTTTTTCCAAAACCTCGTTCTGTTATAATTTACAGCAAATCCTTCTAAAACCTGTGTTAGAAGTAACAATCATTATTCCATGCCTATTGCCATTTTATTTTCATAAGAAAACCTTTGAAAAAGCTTTTCCTATGTAAAAGCCAGTTCCTACTGCATACGGTTGATTCTTGGTTTCATTGTACAAGCACAGAATAGTAACTTCTGCTGTGAGGCTGGTGCTTCCTTAGAAAAGATATTTCAGCTAAACAGAAGGGCAAAACAAGGTCATTGGCATTCTGTGTCTAACAGCAAGCTTTAAGAAATGAGTCAGACCTACAGATGGAATGATAGTTTGCCTTGTCACGAGAACACACATCTTCAAAAGGTTCCTGCTTTGGAAAAATAAAGTAAAAACCATAAGGAACCACTTAAGAAGGCTGCATAAATAATTTGCCATTTGTGAGCAATATATGCAAAATGATAGGACTGCAAGGACTGGATTTGATGGAAAAGCTTCTAACCATTTAAACTGCCATCCTGGTGTTTATTACCTGAATCACCTCCGGGAGTCTGATAAACACCTGTGATCTGCTGGTAATTCAGGAAAGGAAGCAGCACTCTGCATGACCTGCTTTTTTTCTCTCAAGCAGTCATGGTGTAATAAACAGGGTACAGTGATTTGGAACATGCAAAGAATATATTTAGACAAGTTAAGGCTACTCCTCTTGGTTTAATGCTTAACAAAGCTAACAGCATAATGTAAGTGGTCTAGCACCTCAATACGGTATACAGAGAAATGGAAGACGAGAGCAAAAGACAATAGGAGCTAGTGGTACATGGAAGGCAATTCAGTCATTTGGTTTAAAAAAGTGTTAAACACATTAAAGAGAAATACGGGAGAAGCAGGGATTTCTTTTAACCTATACATTTTTTAAGTTACTACATGACCAGTAAAGTAATAATTTCCTGGAAAGCAATATTTAAACATATCCATCATCATTTACATCTTGGACACATACTTAAATATTATTGATTATTTGCAATTGTGTGCATCCATGTGTGGGTATATTAAACAAAAAAGTAATGGTAGCATGTCAATGATTGGGATAAAGTACAAAAATGGAACTGGAGTCTCTAATTACTAGTTGTTTGGCTTTTTTTTTTTTTTTTAATTAAGAAAGCCCCAAGCAAATTATAGACATCCAGTTTATAGCACTGCAATCTTACAGGCTTGCTCTCATGAATATGGTAATTTTTTATTTTATGCCCTCTTGAGATGTCTTGTTAAAAACATTTTATTGGTGATCCTAAAATTCAGTAAATTTGAAGCCCTTGGCACCCTGAAGATAGTTAAAGTTCTTCAAAAAATGTCAGCAATAAATATTTGGCAAATATAAAGAATATGCACATTTTCCCAAGTGGGTGATATATTTTTTCCCCAGTTCTTATAGTCGAGTGATGACACGGCAGTTCAAAATGTAAGTGCATATTGATATTTTCTTCTAGCAACTGCATGTGCTGCTTAGAGAGTGCCTCTCCTACTGTTATTTTCATGCAGGCACCTGGAAGTGGTTACATACTCGCTCCAGCTTGCAGACTAGTTTTGGAGAGTCAGGTGTATGTATGAGCAAGTGGTCTTTATTTGGAGCAATTAAAATGCTAACATTCTCCTCTCTTGACATGCAATTACTAGGGCTCTGCTGTTCCACTAATTGCTCTTGCTGGGGACATTGGTGAGGAGCCAATGATTTTGATGGGTAGTGGATTATCATTTTTACTCTGCTACCTGAGAAAAAAATCATTTGCACAATCCCTTGTGTAATTAGCAAGACTCATGATTAATTGTCCTGCAAAATTAGCTTCACTGTTGCTTTTATTTTACTGCTTCAAATATTAATTAATGTTAACTCCTTTCCTTCAGTTCTAGCTTTTGAATATTCAACGTGGCTTTGAAAAATTAGTCAGGGCTTCTACTTACATTAACATGCTGGAGCTTTGATTTCTAAATAAGTATTCTGATTTAAAAGATCACACGTGAGTCATAAATAATTTTTATAGGAGGACAAACAAAGCATCAAAGCATCATGGGAAGGCATTCATGCACTAACTGAAAGTAAATTGTTTCAGTAATGATTCATTCCCCTGATGCTTTTGGGGAAACATCAGCAAATATGCAAAACACTGCATTGTGCAGGGCAAAACAATTATTTAATGACAGCAATCAATGTAGGTATTTTCAAATAAGTAGCACAGTGAAAGAGTTAAAATAATGGTGGACTAATGCTATTTTAGTACCAGATTGTCCTTTAAACTTTGAGCAGTTGCAGTATCTACTGTCTATATTGCTATGAATTGGCGGTTCTTAGGTTTGATGGTGTAAGGTGGAAAATGCCGAGTGTCTATATGACAATGCTATCTGTCTTAGCACTCTCAAAACTCTTGCGTGTTTAGTGTTGTGACTATGACAGGGTCAGAAGGCACAGAAAGGACCTAGTGAAGACTATTCTTGAGTCACTGGGATGCTGGTGGACTGAATTCACAAGACAGCTTATTAAAACCAGCAGCAAGATGTTCTGAGACTCTGAAGAGACCCTTCTTCTGTTTTAGCTGTTTTCAGTGTGGCAGGTTAGCTCACAAAACTCCTCACAACAGAGCTCTTGTCCAAGATCTGCTGGTTTCTCCCAGCAGCTGTAGCACTGCCTATAGGGCATTCCTGCACAACAGTTCCAGCCTTAATTTTGCTCATGCATCAGTCCTTGCTTTATTTCTTCTCCGTGTTTTCAGCATGCAGCTAGATGAGTTTCTCCATAATTCATCAGAAAAGCTCTTGCCCTCTAGACGTTCTTCTCATTATGCAATAATCTCACAGTAATCTTGTCATAAAACTCAAAATTGACCACTGGAGAGAGCAGTAGGGATGAAGGCAGGAGCACGGTATACTAGGCAACATTGCTTCATTATCAAACATAACAGGAGAAACAAGTTTGGTGAATTTTGTCTTGCTCTTCTCATTAAAGTGTACAGCTCTTCTGGCAGCTTTTGTCAGACTTTTGTAATGCAGTGCAGGACCTAGAAAGCTATAACTACCTTTTATGGGGTTAGTTTCTTCCAGACTTTTGTAACTGAGGACTGATTTTGGCCATGAATACCTGTAAAATGACGTTACAGCCAATATACTGTTTTTCTGTCCAACAATTCTATTACCCACATCCCCACATATGAAATAACCAAAGAAATCACTTTCTCGTTGCTTGAAAATGAATGCTTGCCCCAAAGCTATGCTGGCAGTTACACCACTGAGCATTCTGCTACTTCCAGAAACTGCCTCTGCTCTTTTCATGCCACCTATTTCTGATGACGGAGCTTGTTTGTGTGAGAGTATATGTATCACATGGAGAGAAAGCATTTCTCCATGGAACCACATGGTTGATTTTACTTGCTTTTTGATCAAGTGAATGAGTTATTTTAACTGTTTTTCTAATATTGACCGAGGAAATCAATAACGGGAAAATAGTGTTACCTTTATAGCTGAAATTAATTAAATATCAGACTTGAATCTGGCCTTTGTTTTGGTCATGCTGTCCACTGATAGCGAATCCAGAATTCTTTACTAGCTCATTAAAGGCATTGTGTCATCCTTCCTTTTCTATAGCCTTGTTAAATCTCAGCTTTAATGACTGGCTTCAGTGTATGAGCCTCTTGCCCCTCTTAATAGGCTCAGTCATGCCCTTCTCTTCCCTACATTAAAAAGGCTATTGTGTAGGCATATTAATTCAGAATTTCTGTGGATCCTCAGGATGTCTTCAGAAATGAGTGAAAACCAAGAAATAAATTCCAGTCTGGATCCAAATGTCAGGAAAGGTTTCACATTTTACTTGGGTTTGGGGAATCTTTGAATAAATAAAAGGTTCTGTGAGTTTTCTGCTGTTCATCTGTAATTGTTTAGTCAGACTAAGGTGCAACGATGAAGCCAGAACTGATTCACATGCTTTTCTAATTTCAGCAGAAACAGACACATCTAGTAGTGGTTGCAGAGAAAGAAGCAGGAACACTTGCAGATGTGCATGCATAGGATGTGTGCAAGAAATATTCTAGTTTTCTCTCCGTCACGTGCTCTAAGAAGCCTTTTCTATACAGAAAAGTACTGTCACATATTCTGATTAGAACACATCATTCTTCCTGTGCAATCATAGATATATGGACAATCTTTTCTGCAGTAATAAATGGCCTTTTTCCTCTTAAATATACCATTTTAAAAAGTAATTTACTTAACTGTGTTAAAATCCCTCCTGCACTGGTTTCGTGTTGCAGCAGTCTACCTGAGAATTACTGAGGGATTTGGATCACAGGTAGAGTCTGAGGGAAGGAGCCTTATTTGGGAATTTAAATTGGAAATATTTCAATTTGGTCTCCTACAAAAATGGGGGTTTTGATCTACTAAATTAATAGACATTAATGAAGCACAAAAGAGAAACTGAGACACAGCAATTATGAAGGTTGTACCCTTTCTGTTTCCACAACTGCCCCATTTACTGGTCAAGCATCCACAGGTGAAAGGTTGTGCTGCAAAACGGAAACAAAAAAAGAGAGATCAGTTAATCTTTAAACTTAAAATGGAGCAAATAGCACCATGCCAGCACAGTCTTCCATATATGAAGGAATTCATAAATCTGCATCAACACACTGCCATATTGAACTCTTCTTCTTCCAGTGATGCCCATAGGATTTGCGCATGCAGTTTTACTGGAGCAAGTGGCTTCAAGTCCAGAGTCACAGGCACAATGGTCATTATCCAAGTTTCTGTATTTGTGGACAAATG
This sequence comes from Psittacus erithacus, assembly GCA_009867235.2. Taxonomy (NCBI): domain Eukaryota; kingdom Metazoa; phylum Chordata; class Aves; order Psittaciformes; family Psittacidae; genus Psittacus; species Psittacus erithacus. Next base: position 25,702 of record WYDI02042250.1, read on the forward strand.
TGTTGAGGCTTTGCAAGGATCTGTATAGCTGCAGCTGCTTAGGGAAATTTAAGGGCTTGCAGAATCTGGCTTTAAAAATAAAAAGAAAAAAATTTCAACCCCTCCATATTCTTTAACTGGGTTTCGGGGGATTTATTCTGGTTTGGTTTTTTTAAATCCGTGTTTGCATGTAACATCCATCTTTATTGTTTGACATAAGAATATAGTTTTCATAGGTGTGGATTTGGCTGTGGTATAGAAAAACACGTTTTTGAAAAAGTCAAGGGCAGTCTCTGTCATGGGGGGTGTGGAGAATTCCAGCCAGCACACAGTTGTATCTGAGCCACCTGCTGCATTACAAACACACTGAATAGCCTTTGGGGAGGCTTGTTTTCTCTTTTCCACTTACTTTTTCTTCTCTAGATGTTTTTCTTTAAAAAGAAAAACAAACCAACCTATAGGCAGAGAATCATAACCTTGGTCTTCTCTTCTGGGCAACTTTCCCTTTAGCTTTTTCCACTTATTAGCACTCTTAAATGCTAGCCAGAAATGGGTTTAGTTAAGGTTTTCACAAATAAAATAAATTACTATTTGATGTGTGATGAAGGGCAGAGGGAAAGGAAAGATTTTCACGTGTCTCTACCTCTTATGAATCAAATATGGCTTTTTCCTTCAAATTGGCCTCTATCAGGGGGCTAAGCTACCTTGAAGGTTAGCTAAAGCCCTGTCTTGTGCTGAGATGGTATTTACTGGATGATGAATACATTAGTTCAAATTTCAATTGATTCGATGGAAGGATAATGCTGATACCATATTTACTGCTGTGTTTCAGTAGTGTAGGCCGATCATTAGTGTGGATAGTGGGAAAAAAATAACTTAAAGGTGACACTGTCTGAAATGCAGGAAATGAACAGTGCTTTATAAATAATATATTTATCCTAGTATGTTAATTTTTCAAAATAAGCTTAGAGTTAAATGTAATGTTCAATCACTTGCTGCATCTATACTAGCATATTATTAGTTTGCTTAGTCACATCTAGAAGTATGTTCTTCATATTTGTGGTTGCCAAAGTAAATAGAGATCAATGAAAGTAGCAAAGGTGCTGAAGTAATTTCAATAAGTGAAGAGCTCATTAATTTAAATTTCACACTTGACATTGTTACAGACTAATCATAGAAAATAAGGCATTGACTCCTAACTATGTTGCAAGACATGAAAGTATCCTGCAACTTTATTTTCAAAGTGGTATTGACATTAGAAGGAAAGACCTCTGATTGCAGCAGTTTAGGCAGATGTTAATGATATAGTAAACTTTCTTGAAAGCCTGAAGTCCATTCATATGGATGACATAAGCTTGAGGAGTTAGCAAGCAAGCAGTATTGAGATACTGGGACTAAACATGTTCTGAAACATCAAAAAGCTCTTCCTGCCGTTTTCAAACATCTAAAAATATGTGTGAAGCCTGCTCACAATTTAATGGGAGATATGCAGAGAACTGGGGGTGGTTGTACAGGAAATTAGAAAAGCCTCTTCTCATCAGCGTGAAATAAATATGCCACCAAATAAGAAACGTAATTGGAGGGGTGTGTCAGTTCTGTTGATGTCAAGCAGGTGTTCATAAATTAGAATTAAACATTTATAATTTATATTAGTGATAAGAAAGTATTTTAAATTACACGAAGAGAGATACCTAACTTGTCTCTCTCCCTCCTTTTCCATGTAAAAAAGAGAGGGTTGGAAATGCCGTTTCCCCCAGCTCTCTTTTCCAGTGTAGACTGATCTTCTATTCAACTGCTTTCCCATGAAACATTGCATAATGCAGGATGCAATGGAAGTAGCTTAGAAGGAAGACTGCATTGCAGCTGCAATGCAGTCAGTAGCTTTACTTGTAGATAATGGGATGCAGGTATGTAGCATTGAGTTGCTAATTGCTGGTTGATGGGTGCAAGGATACTGTCTCCTTTCCATTTGTTGTTTGATCAGCCTCTTAGTCATGGAGAACTCCCATTCATGGAGAATGAATGTATTTCATTCTCCTGCCCTTGAGAACATCTTCTGTGTTGCTTGGAATAGTCAAGAGAATTCAGAATTCATAGCACCCCCAACATAGATGCAGTAAGGGTCATGACACACAGATCCTTTATTGTCAACCACCTTAAAGAGTTCAGTCAAGTAACCTTGCTCAGGCTTGCTCAGAAGGCAAGCAAGCCCCTGTCTAGCGTTTAGTCCACTGTAAATAAGTCACTATAACTGTTGTGAAAATCTTTTCCGATCCAGTATATGATTCATGACTAGGAATTTAAATATGAATCTTGTGGTGTGTCCATGATATATTTTAGAGCACAGGTATTTTTTGCTGTTACAGTCTCTTGCTTAACACCAGCAGAAATCAGTAGTAGTGGTAAGAACAGCTTTAGAGGTAAGAACATGGGGTGTATCTGAATGCACTGCTAGGGCGTCTTAAGTCTAGTATTTCCTCAAATCTTTAATAATGGATACAGTATTTCCAGATCAAGAAGCAGAGGACAATAAAAATGTACATGGTGTTTAAGTGCATTACTACATTACAGCTCCATGTGGCCTATTTTTTCCCCAGTTTCCCGTGAAAATTTGGAGAAATTATAACAATATGAATTGGATAGCTCAAAATTTGGCCATCAATCTAATTTTATCTATCTAGTACATATTACTATTGATTTTTTGGGTTGATGATTTTGGGTTGACCTCTTCAGTAACAGAATTTCAATAGCCATTTTGACTTTGGATTTACATGCTTTTTGAACTTAAATTTGTGAATAAAACTGTCAGACCCAGTGAGCTAGTGATTGGCTTATCTTTGCTTAGTAGAAACTGAAGCTTCTCAGTAGACGCTGTACATTTTAAAAACCTGTCCATTTCCATTCTGATATGAAATGGGAGCAAAGTGCATCCCTCTTATTCAGACAATATTTACAATACAGGATTGCAGTCAGAAACCGAGCTATTACTGAGAGCCCTCCTATTGAATGGAACAACTGGAAAGGTGATATACCACAGGGGTTAAATCAGTGCAAGGTAGTGGTTTGCCTTCCTTTTCGACCAGTGTGCTTTTGAGGAATAAATATCTGTATTGTAATTTGCAACTTACTGTAAGTTTTCCTGATAAATATAAAAAACCCTCCCTTTTTCCCCATGATGTTCTTGTCACTCCTGTTTTCCCTTCAGAATCTTCCAACTAATAGTAAAAAAAAAAGCATTTATAGTGGGAAACTAAAGAAATAGAATTGGTAGTTTAAATATTATACCAAACATGAGATTTAACTTACTGTAAACATTTCACCAGATAATATATCTCTGTGGGGATAAAGCAAAGCAGTTCTGTTCTACCCTTCTTATTGAAAACATGGACCTTTTCTGTGGTTCATGTGGAGTTATGGATGAAATATTAACTGAGTCTGTCCATATTTACACAAGTATATATATTTGGGGCTTCTGTCCCGTGCATCCCTGAAAAAATGTTCTGATCTATGATAACATTCGGCTTGATAAGGAGAAAGAAGGTTGCAATGAGGGTGCCTTGGTCCTCAAATGCTGACATTACACTATTCCTCTTCTCAGGTAGGTGTAAGACTTCACTTTGTGGTAGTACTTCTATCCCAAAGTCTGGCTCGTGCAAACTGGTTTTTGTGCCATGTATCAGCTTTGAGCTTTGACAACACATTCTCTGTGCAAAAAGTGTGTGCAGCAGCTTCAGTATCTTTAAAATATGAGTCTGGAATGAAAAAGAGTGATGCAGAGTGGGTAGGAATAGAAGCACTAGAGTAGACAAGATGATCTGAACCATCTGCAAGTGAAGGTAAGCAAACAGCTGCAGCAGGGGGGAAACAGCAGGGAATGGGTGCGATTAGCTTCTGCTTCACATTGGGGAACTATCGTTTAATTTTATGGCTCTGTTGACAATCCTCTAATTTCATTTTTTATTGTGAATGACATCATCAATACTATTAGATGGAGGAACAGTTCACTAACAGATGGCTTTCTACCATGTCCAGTATGGTACCCAGCATATCACCTTATATATACCTGCTTTCAGAAGTGTATTTTACCTGGAGGAACCATGCCATATGCAAGGTCCTACACCTGGGTCGGGGCAATCCCAGGCACAGCTACAGGTTGGCCAGAGAAGAGGTTCAGGGCAGCCCTATGGAGTAGGACTTGGGGGTGTTGGTCAATGAGAAAATGTACATGAGCCGGCTTTAGTGTGCGCTCGCAGCCCAGAAAGCCAACCGTATCCTGGGCTGCATCAAAAGGAGCATGACCAGCAGGTCGAAGGAG
>WYDI02042253.1:0-76851 GCA_009867235.2 Psittacus erithacus
CCCTTGTTATTTCCCTTATCATTATTATTATTGGTGGTAGCAGCAGTGGTTTGTGTTATATCTCAGTTACTGGACTGCTCTTATCTCAACCTGTGGGAGTTACATTCTTTCCATTCTCCTCCCCATCCCTTTGGGAGTGGTGCCAGGGTTGGGAGGAAGGGTGGGGAGTGAGAGAGAGACTGCGTGGCTGACTAGGCTTAAACCACGACAGTCACTTAAAATAAATAAAACCAGCCTGTTGGTGACCTGAAGTGGCAGTGTGTTCTTGAATCTGGAAGGAAAAGGAAAAAAAGCAAGGGAGGCAGAGGAGGAGAAACAACCCTGGTAAGTGTGAGCACTTGCTTTAGGTACCTGAACAGTTGTAACATGATTAATATTTTATTGAACTGGCCCCTTCTATCAAGGGCTTGGATGAATTGCATTCAGATAATAGTGCAGTTGCTGTATAGCACCATGTCACAGTCTAATTACACGTTTAATGCATTGTCCTGGTTGTCTTTTAAGCTTGAAGGGTAATGACTTTGGAAAACAAAATCTATCTCTCAGAGTCTACTGTCTTCAGAATGGTTGAATGTAACGTTTGACGTGCGATTTGCTGATTTTCATCTGAATTCCACTGATTTTGGTGTTGCCTGCTGACATGTTGCTGTTAGTATAGTGCCCACAAATGAACTTCAGAATGCACTATTTGAAAACACGCACAGTTCTTTATAATGTCACACCAATTATAGCTCTGCTTATTGTGTCACTTTGTAAGGTAGTATGTTTTGGTGACTATTTACAATGGATCACTCTTTCAAAGACAGGGAATAACTTCAGTCTAAGGATATATAATTGTCATCAGTTATATCTCGCTTCTAAAGCATTGATTTTTCACTTAGAGTATATTCATGCATGTGCTGTGTAGACATGAATATAATTATTTCATCATCAGATAACATGTTTGCTAGAACATATACTATTGTGTTACTCATTGTTAGACACATGCCAGAGATTTTTTGTTGGGGTTTTTTTTTTTTTTTACCCAGTTTAAGTCATATATATAAAAATACATATTTGGTTTAATATCTCCACATGCTTAACATTACATTTCCTGAAGTTAACACTAAATTAATTGAGGAACCAGTAGGAGCTGGTTTCTGTGCTTTTCTCTTGGATGAATAGTGCAATTGTGACATCCTGACATATTCAGTAGAAAACAGTGACTATATCCTCAGTGACTGAATGCGTGACAGTGACATGAAATGACATGATAGGTGCCCAGGAATTTATGATAGAATATAAAGTAAATTTCCTTATATATTTTGTGAGGTTTTTTTAAGTGTCTGATTATTTTATTTATTTATTTATTTTTTAGCTGGTGATATACTTTGATTAAATTGTGTGGAGTAACTTAAAAGAATGATCTTTGAAATGAAAAGTTGAGATGACAAAAAACCAAAGAAAATAATCTTTAAACATGGAAAGCTTTCTGGCTTACTCTTAATGAGAGTTTATTGTCTTAGATTGATTAGCATCTATGTTATGTAAGTCATAATGAGACTTTCCCAGTTTCAACAATTAAGCCCACTACATGTAGCTATGTATCTGTTAATTCCTTTAATTGGGGTTTCCATTTGGTGATGCGGTAATAAGATTATGTTAATTTTGACAGGCTCTTCATTTAAAGGGGAAATTTTCCTTTTGACCAGGAAAGGGTGGAAAGAAGAAAATAAGTTGAGAAGTGTTGAGTAGTGGCACTTAGCAAAGATGTACTTGAAATACTATAGAAATTTTGAGGTGCTAGTTCTGTGTATATGTACTAAGTATATGACAATATTAAGATTAGCGACATATGAAAGCGTGGAAACCCCAAAAATCGAAGAAACAGAGAACTGTTTACATGGTTCTATCAGACAAACCAAACCAATCTTAATTTGACCTGTGCAGACTAAGTAATCAAAGGGAATTCATGAGACAAAGTCTTACTTTAAATATGTTTTATGAGATGTATAACATGAACCCTATTCCTGATCTGAATTATGAAGAAGAGACTTGTTAATGCTATTTATATTCAAATATTTGCAAATCCTATTTTATGTTAGTTGGCATGCTGGCGTGCTTACTGACACTGCAAGGCAGCATGGTTGCTTTCTGCACTGATACCAGGTATGCTGAGGTGCTTCAACAAGGAAAATATACACAAGCAAAGAAACTAACATCTTTATGAATGCCTGAAATTGCATGTACTATGCTAAGCAAACATCATAATTTAAAAACTAATTTTATCTTCAGGAAAAGCGTACTTTTATTTGGAAATGGAAAACGTTTATAATAGTTGAGAACATCATGAGTTCATCAATGCCAGAGATATGTGCACAGTCAGCGTACTGAAAAAAGTACTTGCTATTACATTCAAGTGAACAGGCATTCTGACTGGAACAAGACATTAGTATTTGTTACTGTCACTTCCCAGGGAATGTTATTAAATGCCATTTTGTTCAAAAGCAGAGATGTGTTAGGAAATCAAAACCAAAGCTGCGAAACTGTGCTGTTCTGACTCACTCATTCTCATATGGTAATCAGCATTTCCTAATACTTCATAAAATATAATCACCAATCTTGACATGGAAGAAAATTAACTTTATGTACATACATATATATATTAGTTGGATATTTGAGAAGTTCTGATAGGCAGGTATGAACGTGAGTGGGAATGGGGGAAGGAATTGGGCTGGTGGGAAGTGTGTTCAGCAGTGTAGTGCATTGAGATCTGAAACCAGGGAGTTCTGATTGAATTATCTTTTAGGTTAATAAGATCTAGTAAGAGATTATGTATTTTGCTTTTTTGGAAAACTTTGCAGCAAGCATACAAAAAAACTCTGAAAATTTGATGTTGTTCTTAATTTAAAGCTGATTGATGGACAGTGCTTTGTAGTAATTTAACCAGCCATTGCCAACACCAGGCATTTATTTTAGACCGAAGAATACTGTGTACTCCAGCGTGTAAAGTATTAGCTCCAGTAGAACTAAAAGCAAAATTAGCTGGTTTTATAAAAGCCAAAATAGAGTTACAAATGGATTTTTACTGCTTTAAGAAGCATCCTTCAACTTTGGAGACCTATTAAATTTGGGGAAACCCACACATGGTCTCTTTATAGCAATGTATGACATATTATTTGCAAATGAGTGGTCATTTGCTGGGATAAACCAGCCAAGCACAAGGAAATTGGAAGCTGGAAATAATGAGGATTATGATGAAACAGTCTGAGAAGGTAGCTCACTGTGTGATACAGGAAAAACTCATGGACTTTAAAGCTGCGTTCACCACAGGGGAACTTTAATTGGCTTTGCTTGACAGATAGAAAAATGTATTAGAAGTTTCTTTATTTATTTTTAAATTATTTCAGAACTAGTTTCATATAGTCTTCTTTTTCTTATTGCATTTCTGTTTTATAGAGTAAAAATAACATGTACAGTGTGGGAATTGTAACTGGAGTTCAGTCTGAAATAAGAAAAGCTGTATTTTGAAAGTATTATTTGAAAGTATTATTCAGACACGGGCAGGGCTAGATGAGTTTCTGTTCTTCTGTGCCAGGTAACTTTCATTTGCCACGAAGCTTTGAGATATGTGTGTGGGGTTTGTCTTTTTTGTTTAATTAGTTGGTTTGGACTTTTTTTTTTGACATTTGAACAATTTTCTGTTTTTTGACCTAAGAGCTACACATTGTGCATTGGTGCTCAAGTCTTTGGCAATGTGGATGTTGCATTGTGTGCCGTTTAGCAAATGGATCACAGTGCTTTGAATTTAGTGGGCTCTATGAGGGTATACAAAGAGGTTAATAATTCAGTGTTTTCTAAGTTAATATCCTACCTCATTGCACAGTAATTTTTCTGCATAAATGACCTTTGAATTACAGTGGGCTCAACACATTTAATAATTGTTTTAACCATATAATAATAACATTTAACTTGCATTATAACCACAAGCCCTGTCTCAAATATTTTTCCACATATCCATAGTTGAAAAAAAACCCTATTATACCTCTTTCATAGCAATGTACTGATCTTCAGGTTCTCGTATGGGTGTATATATCTTCTGCCTGTGTGAGGAAAAGAAACAAATTAGTTTTTTCCTCATTAAAAAGATATATCATTTCAATAATATATTAATGCTTAATATTCCTTATGTATTTAATAATCTTAACAGTGCTGGATGGCATGTATCTTTTTCTGGCTTCCCATCAAATATCACAACGTCACAGAGTAAGTGTGTTGGAAATAATGTAGGTTAACTTGTGACTAGCATCACAAGAGATCCTTTCTACAGCATTTTCAGTAAATTATCTCACCCATCTCAGTGCGCTTTCTACTTTGCATACTTCATATAATGTGTTTCTAAAAATGGCATCCAAAGCTCTTACTTATTTACAAGACCATCTGGATTGTAGATGTGTAAAAGAACTCTGAAATTTGTAGGCATGAATTAATTAAAAAAGAAGATGCTTTTTTGGGTAGATACGCTTCTTCCTTTTCCTTAAATCATGCTTTACAGGAACCATAGGTAATACAGCTAATTTCACACGTAAATGTTCGGTTGCTGTTTAAAAAAGACCAAACAAAACGAAACAAACCAACCTTTAAATTATGGTAAATAATTCAGAAGATGGTAAAAAGTATTCAGGATGTTGATCCCTTGTGTTATTCCATGGCTCATCCTTTGCTGTTTCTGTCTCATTTCCATATTAGAGGTGATTTTTTGCTTTGTAGATGCAAAATTCTTATGACTGATGGGAATCTATGAATTTTGGTAGACTGGGAGAAACAGAAGGAGTCTGAAACATGCAACTGGAATAAGTAAGGGACATATATATGTTAGCTGATTTGAGTAGGAGGTACTAAAGAATGGGGCTGGTAGTAAGCAGGTAACTAAGGTACTGGAAATTCTGGAGAGATCAGTTTGCTAGTGCTTGGATGAGGAGAGTGGAACTAGAATGGAAACAATGAGAGCTGGAGACTAAGAAAATGAGGTTATGAAAAAGAACCAAAGAAGAGAGAGAAGCAGAAGTGTATTAAGGATATGCTGGCTGCCAAGACAAAGAAAAGATTGTGCTGGTGTGAAAAGCTGTACATATCAAACGAAAATTTGTTTGAGAGGTGCAGTGAATCCGAGATTCCTGTATCTTGCCTTTCCACTCTTGTCAGGAATACCTGTGACACTCTGCAGCTAGAATATACCATTCTTGGCAGGGTTATTCCATGAAACAGATGACAAGCTACCACTTTTATTGCATGAGATAAAAGTGCATCTTTAATGTAATTAGTGAAGTGCTGTCTGGAGCAGCCTTGATGAGTATGTGCATATAGATATGATATAATTAAACTCTCATTATTCACAGTCTTTAAAACACAGAAAATTATGCACAGGCTTCTCCTTCCTGTTGTTTTTTCAATGTCAAATTATCTCCCTTGTCCATATACATACACATTATGATACTGTCTGTAATTAAATAAGCATGTGCTGTGGTTTCCACAGAACTGCGCTCTACTGTGGTGCTCTGCAGATAAATCAGGGCTGGGAACATGCTTTGGATTTAAATCAAGAATGATGAAGAAAACTGTCATCTCTGGGATGATAATAATGTTAATAAAGAAGTTGGAAGTATAGCAAATGAAGCAAGGATTTGCAGGATTAATTGTTGGCCCTGTGGCAAAATGTGGTGAGAGGGGTTTTCTCCAGTGGTGGCTAAGGTTGGCTTATGGCAGGACGCCAATCTTTGTCTTTCATGTTAAGTGTAGATACTGAAACTTTCCAAGCAAAACTTCTACATTTCTTCAATTTTTTTCTTTATGATATTTATCACTATGTAGTACAATACCCACAGGTTTCTCATTTAATCACTAATTGCGTGGTCTTCCTTTTCTGCGTACCTACATTGTGACCCTGCAGATCCATTTTGGACTCCCAGCTATAGTTGCAGTAAAAGAATAGATGTACTTCAAACACAAAGTTCTGTCTTAATAAAATTAGGTCTCATTGTAATGTGATTAGGTATTTAAAACTATTGATAGTTTCTATTTTAATCTTTCTGTGCATCTGTCAAATATGGGAAAATAAAAATTAATTAAAATGTGTAACACACTGTAACAAAGCAGTGATATCGGTTAAAAGCCCTTAAGTAAATCAATTATTTTTTCTGTGGTGCCATGTTTGTATGATGTTAGATCAAAAATATGTGAGGGCACAAATGAGACTGTTTTTTTTTTTAATCTGTTACTGCCTACTGAGCTTCATTTAAGAGGTAGAAGAGTAGACCCAATTCCTAGGCACAGAACTATGGAAATCAGATTCTTCCAGGGCTTTGACAGTTTTAACAGGCATGAAGAGAACCTGAAAACTTGTCGTCTTTTTAATTGTACCGATAGTAGTCTCAATTATTTACTTTGTGCAAAGAGGAACAACTGCATTTGACATGGATACCTTCTAACAGGATGAAAGAGAATCTTAGCTCTTAAGTAGAGGGACAGGTGTGAATCCTAAATCTTATATAACAGCAACAGATGTTCTTTTCTTATGACCTTGTGACCTGCCTTCTTATGCATTCCCATGTGTGCTGCCCTAGTTCTTGTACTATTCATTTCAGTCCTTAGACATAATGCCCAGCTGCATGACACAGGTGAACGGGGGTTGGGTATTTTTTCGGTTAGCAGGTGAATGGGCATAAGAACTTGAGAAACCTTATCTTTTTTATTTTTTTTTTTACAATATTTTCTGCTGAGGTCTTTTTTGCCCAGCATGTTATTGACTAAATTTCTGAAATAGCAAAAGTTGATGAAATGCAGCAATTGTTGGAATGCTGCATGAAACAGTGAAGTGCAATAGCTGTTTCTCTGGAAAGAAGTTAATGAGGATGTTTGTTCATTGTATGGATTCCAATTGCTTTAAAATCTTATTCTGTGAGTGTTCATAATGAGAAGTCACTTTTGATAAAACAACAGAGGTTTTTGCTCATTTGAGGAGGGGGAGACTCACCCCTCTTGCCTCAGCCAGAATTTCACCTTTTCAGCCAGATCATCATAGATTTTCAATAATGCAGAAGTGCTTTTATAGAACTAGTGCTCTCTGCAGAGATTTTTTCCCATTGTACCTTTCATGATATGTGGGGGCTTTTGGTTGATTGGTTGGTTGTTGGGTTTTTTTTAATATCTGAAGGAAACGAGACTTTTTTCCCCTTTTGTTTTTCTGCTTGCTTTGCTTTCCTTCTCTTTCCTGTGGTTGATTGAGGTTTTCTGAGCATAGCAGATCTCTTTCAGAGTCCTCTGAGGAAACGAAAAGAGCCCTTTCATTTCAAGATGCATTGCACCTGGCTCCAAAATCTTACTTTAAGTTGATATGTTAAAAAAAAAAAAAAAAGAAAATATCAGTCTGGAATGTTAACAGTCAGGTACTGGCTTGAAGACTTCATAATGGAAATTGCTAACAAAAAAGGAAAAGGGAAGAAAGCATCATACTGTTCAGTGTGTAGATTGAGGCTTTGGAAAAAAATAATCTCTTTACAATAAAATTAATTATATCTAGCCTGGTTTTGGAAGCTTTGGCTGAATTTTGACTTCAATTTATCTAACCAAGTGACATAAGCTGCTTGTTTCCATGTTGGTCTTACATTCTCTCTCACCCTCATGAGCAGTATCTGTATGTCACTTCAACAGGAACACTTGCTATCCTTAAAAATTGGTTCACACCATTCCCCTTTCGTCTGAAAACCATGATGGGCATTTTTCTTAGATGAAAAGTATAGATTGCCATGAGTAAACGTATAGCAGACTGTCAGTTTTCTCCTGTTCTGTCATCCTTTCTTTTAACTGAGCATCTTGGTAGCTTTAGATAGAGCTCTTCAGGTTTCACACCCTTCAGGTTCCTTGTGCAGCATTTGAGAAACCATTGATTAAAGGTTTCATGAAGGACACATTCCACAGGGTACATTTGAGGGGACAACTCAAGGATACCTCCATGAGGACATGCACCTCTGACTGAGAAAATGGATTGGGGGAATTACATCTCAGCTTCTTATACCAGTCTTTGAGACATTGGACAGTGGAGTCTGATTTCAGATCAGTCTCTCACACTGTGAAACTAGAACCATCTTTGAGAAGGTGACAAGGAAATAGGACGCTGGCATTTTCTCAGTGTCTTGTGGAAAAATTGCACCTAAAGTCTCATTCCACTATTTTTGTGAAGTTCTTCCATAATTAACTCTGTCCATCTGCTTTTATTGCACTGCAGCTTGTGGCAGAAATCACTGAATTCAAATACAGCAAAATAATTACTGCCAATATTTTGGTGCATGCGCACTTGCCCTTTCCTGTAGCATCTCTGTCAGACTGGCGCTATGTTCTGTTTTGGAAGAAAGAAGACAAATTCGTAGATGCACTTGGCTTATTCCAGCAGACTGTATTCAGTCTCTTAAACTGAAAATGACCCTCTACTCTTTTTGTGCAGTGGAGTTCTGTTGTGTACATGCAGGCTCAGATCTTAGTGTTCCCTTCAAAGAATACTTCTTGACTGGAACCGCTGGCAAACATACTTACAAGCTCTTTAGCAGCCATTTCAAGGCAGAAAGGACTATAAAGCTAATGAAATGCAGGCTGTTTCTTTTCAATTTTTCCTCCTCTATGTTTGACAGGAATAAGACTCATACCACCAAACTGGATAGTTGCTGTGTCAGACAGCATGAGTTAGAGGTCACCTCTCATCATTCCAAGTCATCCATTGAAAGCTCACAAAAGGATGCTGGCAACATCTTTTCCTTTCTCCTTTATTGCTAAAAATGTCCGAAATGGGTTACCATAAAGCCACCTAGTATGCTGAGGATGGGACTGTTGTAAACATGTCACCAAGTGCTGATTCAGGAGTTCCATTTTTTTTCTTAAGATACGTTTGTGATCCCCATTAAAACTTCATTGTTGAGAGGAGCTGGGGGGATAAATTGCTGTAAATTTTCTACTGTTGTTTATGGGAAAAGATATTTTTTAAAAAAGTTTTTAATTTTATCTTTTTTAGCACACTTTTAGCAGAGTGATTCCCCAGTACCTCAGTCATCTGCAACCCCAGTGGGATACTTAGTGCAAGGATGTGGGTTCAAAAATATTAAGTAAAATAACTTTATTCAGATGCTTCTGCCTGAATTATGCTTTTATCCCTTAACCATTAATTTACAACAGCTATACCTTAGTCCAGAAGTACTTTTCTTCCATCAGGATATAAAATGAACAGTAGTTCTGCTTTGGGCATTCTTGTCCTAGGATGTGTAATTCAGAAGCAGAGTGCTTGGCTTCTTTTGAGCACTGAAAAAGTATGGATTGTTATCCTGGTAAAGTAATGATTTCCTTGAGTTTTATACATAATCTGAGACTGGCATTTATTGGGTATTTATGTTATGTCACCGCAGCCCTGAGAATCTTAAAACATGAAGCATCTGAAGGCCTCTTATCCTATGGTTGGTGCTCAGATATATTAACTTACGAAATCCTGAGCAAAGGCCAGTGAAACGCAAGGGCAGCTCTTCTGTTATTCATTCTGATTTGTCCACAAGAGAGGAGCAGGACTGTAATGGTTCATCTGTTTCTGTATGAGATGTTTGTTGGAGCCAAATGCTATTCAAAAGCTAAATTGCTTTGGCTAAAGTTAACTTTTATATCTTTGAAAACAGCCTACTAGTGAACATCTCCCCACTTCTCCAATAGCAAGTGTCCAAAGCCCTCACCTGTTTTTAGGAAAGTCAGTAAGTTTAATCTTGCAGCCTTAATAAAACAAATATTTGTCTTTTTAAGAAACTGTTTTCCTTTGTGTTTAAGAGGAAAGAAACTAATGGTGTGTACAAAGAGCTGAATTCTTGTCTGGAAAGGGTCCAAAGCCCACTAACCCTGGGGTTTCAGTTCAGAAAAGTTTACTTCAGCGTTTCCATGGAAGTGGTAGCATTCATCTAAGACTTCCATAAAACAATATCAGGCTTACTGAAACTGTAGATGATGATGCTCTCCAAAACTCTTCCTCTCAATGGCACAACCCTGCCAGATGCTCAGCAACGCTTGAAAGCATCTAAGCTGCTACTGACCTTAGTCAGAGTTGGAGATTCACAGCATGTTACAGGGTAGGATCTGCAGTCCCCAAAGCTGCAAATTCAGCCCATGTTGTTCTACTAAAATGCATACCAATGAAGCTTTAACAAAGGGAGGTGGTGTGAATTGCTCTTCTGGAAGGAGTGTTAGCTGTGTTTTTGTTAGGAAACTTGTCTGTCTGATTTGGTAACTCTTGCCACTATGGAAAGAAATCTTTAGGTTGTGTTTCCTATTAAGAATCCCTGATGTTTAAAAATACATGGCTTTTAACTGTGAATATAGCTTCTCTATGCTGGTAAGATGCATAATACACTCTATGATTGTCAGCCATGGCAGCTTTACAGATCACCTCAACTGAGATTTTTTAACAGATTTCTGATCAACTTGTTAGGAAAAGGGGTGCACAGCCTGCCTGCCACCTTGACACAGGAACTGAAAACAAGGATGTTTGGATTCAGGTGATTCCAGCCGTGGCCTTGGCAAGTCCCTCCTCTTCCTGTCTGTACACTACGTCTCCTTACCTAATTCAGGGTAAAAGCTTGTGGCATCCTTTTTCAAATTAGAAAACGATTAAACTCCCCTTTCTGTTTTGAAAAAAAAATATCTTCCTTGGAACTCCTACAACATTTTGAACCTGAAGAGAGTGCTGTAATTGCTAATTACTGCTGTATGTTAAAAGAGCTAATGAACATGCTTCTTAAGCCTATTACTACTCCTCAGAAGAGCTCCAGGCCAGTAACAATATATCTCAGAATTTGAGTAGACTGCTTATGTGTTTATACAGCAAAGGTACTTTTGAAATATAACAGCAATGTAATATAATTTCACATTACATGCAGCAGCATAGAAAATTTAATCAAAACAGCAAAATGTCAACAGAACAACTTACAAGCTTTAAGGTATTCATGCATTTCAAGCATGAAGAGTTTTCAGCAGTAGTAGACTCTCCTACAAAGATTTATTCCCTCTGAAGACTTTTTCATGGCTCATAAAAAGTGATGGATGAACTTAATTTTTAGTTTAACCTCTTTCTTTTCAGTTCAGTAATTTCTTTGATATGAGCAAAAAATTAGTGAGAAGATGGAATCGCTCACCAGTCATTAGCAATGGTTTAAGTTACAGACTGCACATAGATCACAACATAGACCACTTGTTGGTGAGTGGGAAGCAAGAACTTTTTAAAGCAATATTTTAATATTTATTGCATACAATGTCTGACTATTATTTTACATTCTTCCAAATAAACTTGTTTCAAGGTTAACTTTAAGCTTTTTCCCAGCTATTATAATCAGCTTACCTGCCCCAGTACCTTGTGCTAATATACAAAATATTTCTTCTTTGTCTTCATTGAGGGTTTGTGTGTATGACAGCAGAACTGGGCCCTGCTGTGGTCTTGAGTGACACCTGATTCCCTGTGTCCATAGGCTAAATGCTATAAAGGAAAATGTAAAGTCTCCATGCTATTGCCTGTGATTAAAATATGCTGAGAAAATAACTGCATGTTTCTGCATATAAAGAATTTAAAAAAGTAAAAAAGAAATGAAACATATCAGAAAGAGAATTGAATTAAGCATGTAGACTTTTTTGTTGTGTTTTTATGTTCTAAAACTGTGTATTATTCCATCTTTGCTTGGCACATTACTTTTTCATTATGTTGCTGTACTTCAGTTTTTAGAAGTTCAGAAGGCTTTGCCTTCTCACTCAAGTCATATTGTTATATAGCCGAGTATACAATACTGTCTAGGCTCAGGGTCATGCTAGATGTTCTATTCAGTATTTTCCACCCTGAATCTATGGCTGCCTTTGTATTGGCTCAACAACTTAAGTCAACCATTGTGCTCCTTTGCACTTTGAAAAGTGTTTTTGACATCAAGGCTTCTAATCAGTGGAGTTCACTGTATTTAGAACTTTCCAATTCTCCCTCTTGAAGGAATCAGTTATTTTAATTAGTTTTCTTATCACAGTAGAAAAAAACACTGTAGAAAAAGAGAGAGCAGATACATGTGTATGAGACCATTTTTATTCTTTCGAAGAGCTATGTTGAAAAATTGCCCCTCAAAAAGGCAACTTGAATAAAACAGAGCAGGAAATTACTTTAGAGCAAACATAGTGAAATGGCAACTTTGATTGTGGAATGAGTACGCTGCTTTCTCCAGGCCATGCTTAGGGAGACTATGGTAAAGTCACCCACTGAACCTTTCCAAAAATTGAGTAGATCTTTCTTACAGCCTGTGAATTCACCTGTGTGATTATAGTTGACATCGTTTTTCAACTTATGTCCCTAAATGCTTATCTTTAGGATGGCTTTCTGGCAAGGGAGAAGAATGTATAATGTTTGGGAAAAAAACCAAACATGTAGGCATTGGAATTGTCTCATTCAGTTTGAGAGATGAATAATCCTATGACTTCCCTCAGCAGGAATATCTATTTGTTGGAAAAGATTGATGCTATATAAAAATTCAGAGATATCCTATGACTTCCTTCAGCAGAAGTATTCATTTGTTGGACAAGAATGCTGCTATATAAATGTTAGGAGGAGTAGCAAAACATTTTCCAAGTGCGGTGATTCTGTAGTTACTAGGTTATACTTGCACATTGTAAAGGAACCCACAGGAACAGTTCCTCATTTCCTCTAGGTTTGTGTTACACTTAAGGGAAGATACAGGAAACTTATAATATTTAAGTCCAAGAAGAGCAGTGAGCTAGAGCTCTGCAAATAGAATCCATAGAAACAGTATAAATAACATGCATTTGTAACAGCAGAAATACTCAGGGTCTTTAAAGCCTAACAAAAGACATACGATACAGCTGCTGCAACACCTGTGGTGTCCTGGCATCAGGAACTTACTTTTTAACTTATGAAATTATTCTTTTTCTCAGAATTATTGACATTCTGTTTATAGTTTCTAAATATGGCTGGAAGTATCAATTTTAAAAATGTATCTGGAAAGCGTGCTTTTACCTTTTTTTCTTACCTTTCTGTATTGTTGCTCTTTGTCTCTCTAACACAGTTTTTGGCAGTGAGACTTTGCCATGTATGGTAAAATGACAGTCTAATGCCCCTCATGAGAAGAAAATAGAACATGATTTTTTTTTCCTATTTCTTATACTAACCAGCTCCTCTTCCAGCTCAGGTAGCTAAAAAACTGCTGTTAAAACACATGGTACTTGCTCAGAAGATCCAATGCTCTGTTGCCACGTGTTTGAGCTGCATGTGCTTGAAAGATGTCCTCCCTCCACTTGTCATGTTGGGATGGCCTCTGCAAGTGTGCTTATCTTTCTGGACTTAAAGGGGCTCCTAATAAGCAGCGTGTGCAGGGGCTCCCAAGTCCTGAGGACAGTCCCTTAAACAGACAGTTTGTCACTTGCGTCCCAACCTTTCCTGTCCCTGTGCCAAGTCTGCTTAGCTCAGCATGACTGTGTGTGTTTCAAAGAACTAAGTGAAGCTAACAGACAATTGGAAATTGCTAGGGTGGTACAGCACATGGCAAAGCTGCATTGTAGCATAGTTCCCATGCTGATAGACACCTGTTTCATGAGAGAAGTCTGATTTTGAGATTTGCAGGCACCATTTGCTTGACCAGGCTTCTTTCTTTTTCTTTCTCTGCCAGGAAATCAGTGCTTTCCAAAAAGGTGCAAGTAATGAGGATTGCAAACCTTTGATAATCTGCAAATCAGTTAAGTGCTTAGGACTATTTATACAAATTCATAGGTGCTTGGACAGTAACCAGTTCAAAATATGGAAAAAACCTGTGCTTTTACATAGCTTTAACAGATGTCAAATGCTTTACATGTTGCTGGGTTATTTTTGCCCTTACTGGAAGGAATGGCAGTGAGTTCTGTGTAGGGAGACTTCAGTTCAGTCACACCGATAGGAACAGGTGGTTTTCTGTGGATTTTGGAGCAGATCCAGAGTTTTTAGTCCAGCTTTAAAGGCTTAAAAGGAGTCTGCTAGTAAAGATAAAGGCTTGTTTATAAGCCAGTCCATGTCTGAAATTTTACTTTTATTTACCACTTTCCAAGGTAAAGTTACTCTTAAGGCTTTGAGTTTATGTAGAAATGTAGTAAAAAAGAGGTATGATTCCTCATTCTCTGTGTAGAGGTACACAAGAAGAATACAGACAGCACTTACAACACATTGCTGCGCCGAACTGCCATAATACTTGACTGAGAGATAACCAGAAAAGCCCATGCAGCCATTATGTTTAGCAAAGAAAAAAAAAGTCTCATGTACTTTACAGATAAAATAATATTTTACATTACCTTTATCTCTCTCTCCTTTTGCTATCTTATTTCTGAATTGTCTCACTTGTTTTAAAAAGCACAGGCAAGAAAGAGGCAGTTTGAACAAATCTATTGAATCTTCCTCAATGTCACCAGTGACAATGTTGGATGACATTTGTCTCATTGTGTGATATAGTTTATTCTGCTCAATCCAGAGGACTAAACTGGGGTGCCTCTCTCAGAACACCCCCGGGCTGTCATGGGATCCCCGTTTGCTTCAGAATGCCCTTAAGAGGTCCCTCAAATCACCTATCATTCAGGAATCAGCTGATTTGCCTGTTTGGAGCTCTTATTAAACTGCATCACATTAAGGGCTTCAAATCATGTGCATTGCTAGAGGTGACCATGCTAAGCTGCAGGTACTGAAAAGTTACTCTTCATTTTTTTGTTACTCTAATATTCTTATTATTTTTTTATTAATTATTCTTTTAACTACTAAACTATTTATTGAATTATTCTAAGTACTGAACTGTAATTATAGCA
The DNA here is from genome assembly GCA_009867235.2 of Psittacus erithacus. Lineage (NCBI taxonomy): Eukaryota > Metazoa > Chordata > Aves > Psittaciformes > Psittacidae > Psittacus > Psittacus erithacus. The sequence continues at coordinate 14,866 of WYDI02042253.1, forward strand.
TTATTCAAACGATTCTAGCTATTCTAATAAAATCAAATACATGAAATCTGTTCTAGGTATAATATGTTTATTGATGTCTTGGATTATTGCTCAAAACAAACATAATAAATTGGGGAAATGGCTTTAAATGGCTTGAAAAGACTGCTGCAAAATGCTGTACTTAGGAAACCAAATAGTTATAATTGCCTTGACACCAGTTTAGAGATTACACTAGATCAGTCAGAGCAGATTACCCTAGATTACTCATCAAAGTATGAGTTAAGGATATACTATAATCACAAAGAAAGGTCTTACCTACCTTCTGGTAGGTCTTCTGCATTCTTGTATGTAGAATCATGGGATGGTTTGGGTTGGAAGGGACCTTAAAGATCATCCAGTTCCAGCCCCCTGCCACAGGCAGGGACACCTTCCACTAGACCAGGCTGCCTCAAGCCCCATCCAGTCTGGCTTTGAACACTGCCAGGGATGGGGCAGCCACAGCATCTCTGGGCAACCTGTGCGAGTGCTTCACCACCTTCCCAGGGAAGAACTTCTTCCTAATGTCTCATCTAAATCTCTCCTTTGTCAATTTAAAGCCATTCCCCCTTGTCTTGTCACTACTTTCCTTTATAATAAGCCTCTCTCCAGATTTATTGTAGGTCCCCTTGAGGCACTGGAAGCTGCTGTAAGTTCTCCCCTGAGCCTTCTCTTCTCCAGTAATCACAGAAGTTCCATGAGGAGAGTAATTTTTCCTCTTATGTGGTATACCAGTGGGATCTTACTGCACAAGTCATTAGCTTCTGAACATCTTACTATTAGAAAGGTGTAAATGTGTAAAAAGATTTCAGATTGTAATAGGAATTATGAGAAATTTAGGAGGCTTAATCTTTTTTCAAAAGATTAAAAGAGGATATTTGGTATGAAAAATGGTGACACATTTGCGCTGCTTTTTCAAAGCTCTCTGAGAGTTTTGTTGGAGAATTATGCTAGGTATCTTTGCATGTGTGAGGTGATAACAGGAGATGGGCTGTATAATTGTTTCTTGCTTATTCTCTTTAGGTTGAATTTCTAGTTGGTTCCAGGATTTTGCCTGGAACCCACTTATTGATGCCTCTTAATGCACACAGCAATAGATAGAAATCAAACTGTCTTCTGTCTGAGCCTCATCAAAGTGCAAAGCCTCGTTGCTGCACACAGGTCTTTTCTGTCTGGCAGTACTCTACCAGGGAAGATAGTTGTACACATCCTCTTCAACCATCCCTGCAGGTTTTAAATTGCTTTGGCTGTTATCCTCTGTCAAAGCAGGTAGGAGGAACTTTTGCCCTGTCATTTGATCTTCCTATGAATGTAAGTGTGTGGGTTAGGGATAGCAATGAAAAAAGTCTCTTTATAACCTACTAAGAAAATGATCACCTGAGATAATTTAACTGACTTTCAGATCTGAACATCCTTGAAAAATTGCCACTGAATCTTTAAATAATTTTCCCATCTTCTCATAAGATTTACTAAAGAGATCAGGATACAGTCTAATGACATTTTAAGATGTTATTTTTATCCACAAGAACACTTCATTTTTTAAAGCTTATGATTTGATATTGTGTAAGAAGGGATAACACTTTTTTGACCATAGTCCAACAGGGAGCAGTTCAGGTTGCGTTTACCAGAGCAGATAAACTGTTCAAGCAGAACTGTTCCATTATTTGCAAAAATTTTCCTTTCACTTAAGAGATACACTGCTGATTTTGATAGATGTTTGGTTCAAAGGGAACCAGCATAAGCTTTTTGAATTTGTGTGAATCTGAGAGCTTTATTGTCATCAGGGCTTCACTCAGCATGCACACTGGGGGCAAGTATTTCTCATCGAGCCTTCTGCTAGTGTATTCTGGCTTGGCCTAACACAGTGAGCTGGTAATGTGGGAATTTTTATCTCTTCCCTCTCCTCCACTCGCCTTCTCTGTTCTGCTTCCTTTTATTCTGAGTTGCTTCTAGTTAGGTAATGAACCAGAACTAACTTTTGATCCTTCCCTCTCAGGACGCATGATGATGGTCTTGAGAGTGTGAATTCATTTCTCATCGTGGTGAATGCTGTAATTAGCAAAAAGCCTCCGGAATTTGAAAAGGCAAGAGAAGGTCTTACTCAGCAAACAGATTATTATTCATGAGAAAAAGAATCAAAATGGAGAATCAAAACTAAAATCAGTGGTATCGTAGGAAGCAGGATATTTTCCAAGGCCTTAGCCTTTGATTATTACACTGACATTACAATTTTTCCATTATAAGGGGTCACTAAGAAGGCTGATATAAAAGAATTAATAGAGAGTAAGGAAGTAGAAACCCTTTAGTATTTTATATGGATTTATGTAACAAATCTAATTTCAGATTAAGTAACTGTTTCTCAGCTTATAGTTTTTCAGCTACACCAGGAGATAAAGATTTTTCTTCCAGCTTCATTAAAACTATCTGCCTGCCAAATTAGCAATTACAGAGCTATTTAGCTGACGATATCTTGTATTTAGTGTGACATTCCTTTTACAAAGTTTTGTGTGAGATATGTATTTTGTAACATAACAAGCTACCACTAGTGATTCATCTGTCTCAGTTCATGCTTTGTACTTGCCACCAAAGGAGGTAGCCCAAGGAAATAAAATCAGATATATTTACATGTATAGCCTAAGTTAACTTTAGCTGAATAAATAAGGCTGTTTTCTCTTATGTGAGGTGGCGTATAGAAACAGCCTCATAGGTTGATAATATTGAAGGTACTGCACATTGTGCTGTCTGTCACCTCTTTGACATTTTCCCTGCAGATCCCATACTGGAAAAGGTTATGCGGCTTCTTCCTAATACAATGAAAGGAAAAATACTTCAATAAATCTCTGGTGTTAATAAAAGCACATAAAAATTACATAATTTGAAGTGAAGTGGACTAGTTAGTGCTCACAAAATGCTTTGCGTTGGCAGAATTTTCTACTTGGTCACTATTGCCTGATGGGTGAAAGCTAACATTTGTGTGCACTAACCTGAACATTCCTCATTTCATCTTCAGCTTGCATGTTCGAAAGATCTAGTAGCTCATCTGAAAAATTAACACCTAATTTCGTATCACTGCAAGAACAGTCTTGGCTCAGTGGCATGAAAATAATAAATTACTTCATATTTTAATATGACATTATCTGGTATCTCAAGTATAAGTTGAAAAAAAAGCCATTATTCAAGATAATATGTAAGTGGTAAGTGCTTTTTGTAAATTGCAACAACTTTTAGATGCATCCAGACTTTGAAACTCTTTTTTTTTTTTCAAGTTTATTTTTCTAACTGATATAATTGTGGTTTTGTATGTGTGTATGTGTACAAAAACACTGACAGCTGTAGTGAAGATAATATTTCTGTTTACAGATACTTAATCATTTTCTCTCAAGTCTTTTTATTATGCTGGTTTCTGATCTGCATGTGATACGAACAGCGGTGTCTCATAAAACTGTGCGACAAAAAGGCACATGCGGCACACTGGGACTACTTATAGGTGCTACTAAGATATACATCTTAAGAACTTACTTTTGGCTAAGCACCCTTTGTTTCCCCAGTTCCAAAAACCAGTTTATAAAAGTCAGTTCAGCTAATTAGAAAGTTGTTGGTCATAGGCAGATTTTGCATAAATGCAGAGTAAAATGACAAGCTAGAAATTCATTATGTAGTTTTGGGCTATTAGAATCAAGCTCAGTAGCTTTTATAGATTTATGGTTGTCACTTTAGATTTATAGCCAGGAAATGCTGATACCAAGGTCCAGAAATCTGATGTTCTGTTGAGGCTTCAATATCTTAAAGGGATTAGCTGTGAGTTCTGATTTGAACTTAATGGAATAAGTTAGATAGATAGAGAATTTTGTGCTTATCATTCTGGATGAGCTGCTACTTATACAAAAGGTACCTGAACTGGCTAAGGTGCACTGCATGCCTCATGTATCCAGTGCTGACATATATATGTGGGGGTTCTTTTATGTATATGCAGTATTTGTAGAGAATCTGACACAACAGAACCCAGACTGATTGCCTTGTGATAATAGTAATCCTAAAGCCTACTGTGTTATTACTGTCTTTTTCTTTGAGACGATCCTGAGTTTTGAGATATGTTTGTGCAGGAAGTTTTCCTTTTTTTATTTATGGAGGGTGAAGCACAGTCCAGTAACACTGCTTCTATGTCTTTCCAGAGTGCTAAATATTTTTATTGTTTGTAATGAAATCAGGAATGAAGGTTGTATAATAACACTAAATCCCATGATAGCAGGTGTTATAATTTATTAGTGAATGATTTCCTATTGATTTCCTAGGATGATAGGTTTTTCAAAAGGCTGTTTCTAATCTCCATTCTGTCTGTCATCCTTTGTTATTTGTGCAGGGATTTCCTTTTAAAGAATAAAACAAATTCTTTTTGAAATCTGTTCTTTTATGCTGAGTCCCTCTGCCAGAGGCCTGTCACTTTCTCATTGAGGTAGTTGTTGACATTTACCAAAGCACAACGATGTTTAATTTAATATTTTTCTGCTTTAATGTCACATTCCCAAGACAACAGTTTGTCATTTCTCTCTCCTGATACAGCTAATGACAGCTAACTTCAGAAGCTCCTTTCATTATTTAGCATTTGGGCATAATTAGTGTTATGTTATTTTCATGCCTGAGTTCTAGACCTTTGTTTGTGAAGTATTATCCTGTGAGCACACCTACTGAAATTAGTAAGACTAAGCCCACCATGAGAGATGATACTTGAAATATGAGGAAGAGCTGCGGAGCTGGGCATTTCCATCACAAGAATAATATGACAGTATAAAGTCACTGTGTATTTATTAGCTCTGTAACAGCAAGTATGTCCATGTATATATATGTCTGTATACACATACGTTTATATATATGTTTGTATACATATGTGTGTTCATGCAAACACACATTTTGAGACTTAAAACAAGTTTCTGTGCTTGTTTTATGAGCTATAGATCCAGAAGCTATGAAAGATAAGATAGCGTAAGTCTCAATATCGAACAATTTTTGTAAGGCTTGATAAGAAAATGGTAATGAGGGCCAAACGTAGAAGCGGCAGGATTTGATCACTGAAGTCTGCAACTCTACTGCCAAACATTAAGCCCTTCCTGTGGATGAACCCAACTCTGGGATGGTGGAGTTTGGAACTGGAGAAAGATGCTCTTGACCAGGGAGTGTAGGTCAGGACAGGCTGCAAAGCGCTTGTAAGGTTTTGTTTATGAACTTTAAATGGAAAGGGAATGAAGGCTGGACGGGGGAAGAATGACAAGTGGAAAAATCTATCAAAGGTCTTCTCTGCTTTGTGGGAAAGTAGATGGAGATACCTAGAGAGATGTTTATTACTTTTTTCTGGCTTTCACTCTCCTCTGTGCATTCTATAGGAAATGCAAAGAAAACCTTAGGAATGACTTTATGCATCAGCTGAATAATTTAGAATCAGCTGGTAGCAAAAAGGTAAGATTTGAATGGCAAAATGTAGAGATGTAGTGACAAAAGAGCAAGCTTAAAAATAACACACCATGAGCATTTACCAGATGCAAAAAAAAAGGAGCTGGCATTAAGCTCCTCAAAATCAAAATGCCTGGAAAAGAGTGAAGTCAACTTCAGTGAATGAAGAGAAGGATCTTTGTAGGAAGGGAATACTAAAAGTAGGGAAAAGGGAGGGACAGTTATGGAAGAAAAAGTAATAAATACAGATGATAGGCTGAGGAAGTTGGGGCTGTTCATCATGGAGAAGAGAAGGCTGCGTGGAGACCTCATAGCAGCCTTCCAGTATCTGGAGGGGGACTATAAGGATGCTGGGGAGGGACTCTTCATTAGGAACTGTAGTGACAGGACAAGGGGGAATGGGTTAAATCTTAAACAGGGGAAGTTTAGATTGGATATAAGGAAGAAGTTCTTTACTGTAAGGGTGGTGAGGCACTGGAATTGGTTGCCCAAGGAAGTTGTGAATGCTCCATCCCTGGCGGTGTTCAAGGTCAGGTTGGACAGAGCCTTGGGTGACATGGCTTAGTGTGAGATGTCTCTGCCCGTGGCAGAGGTGTTGGAACTAGATGATTTTCAGGTCTTTTCCAACCCTAACTATCCTATGATCCTATGATTTGGAGAAACAGTTACTCTGATGGTATTTTCCAAAGGAATATATAGGAATATGTAGCATGTTATCAAGAACCAAAAAAAAAAAGAAAAGGAAACCTGAGTAAGGTAGTATGCATGAAAACTGTGATGGAACTATCTGTGGTTTTTTCCCAACATTGATTAATGATACCAGTAATGAAGTAATTAAAGTAGTAATACCTTACTTTTTGGAAGAATCTGGAGGAAATTTCAACTATTTCTACCAAAAGAAGGCAATAAATACCGAAAATCATGAGAGTGCTCCCAGTTGATGGGAATGTTGTTTCTCTGGGATGATGCTTTAAGGATTCTGACTGTAACAGCTTCTTTTATAGGCAGGATAGAAACATGTGGTCTAATCACATACTCCCAAAATGACAGTAATTTCTCCTGATATAGTTAAGCCTTAGAATAATACAATAATGTGGCCAGTTCCCATTGCTATACCTGCAATAGTTGTTGGACCTAGATATTAGATAGATTGTGATATTAGAGGCTTCTTTAAAGTGAGTGAATTAATGGCCCTGGTGAGCAATCTAGGTATTTACATCTCTGTACTTTAAACTGCATAAACAGCCCATGACTACATAGTACCCTTATCTACTGGAATCCATTTGTGTGTTGCAAAATTCTTTCATTGTCCTTTTTCTGATGAATATATCTCCTCTAGTATATATATATGTGGTGATTATATGCTATATATATTCATTTAATGAATTAGGATTAGTTAGATCAGCACTAAAAAAAACCCAAGCATGTATGGGGAGAGTAAAATGATCAGATCACCACCATTTAGATACCATTTAGCGATTAAAACTGGAGCCAGCAGTAAAGAGAAGAGCAGCAATGTAGGACGAGCTAGAAAGTGTTAAAAAAGCATAAACCTGTGAGGATATTTTGTAAGAAATAGCTGTGTCTGATTGTCTTAAAAAGGAAAAAAAAAAAACCCCAAACCCACCCAAATGTTTAGTAATGTATACGTAGATTCTTTAATTAGATTTTACAGCTAAAAATGCAGTGTATAAAGATTGCGCATCCATAAGAATCTTTTTAAGATTTTGACTTTGGATTAAAGGAATTAACTTTGTTACCTTGAGTGGCCAAATTATTCTGGGTGTTTCTGGAAGGGAAAGATGATTTAAGATTTTTCAAGGCAGCACAGTAGGGAACCACATTCCGACTCAATGAGCCACTGCAAGTTAATCAGTACTTTTTACTCTGTATTGTTTTCTCTTGCCTTTACAAATCTCATGCTGTTCTTGAAATGCTAGGGAATTGAAAGAACCCATTGACTGTTAGTACTTGGGAAAAAAGATGGTATTTCACAGTGAGAGAAGTATATATATTCTTCTGTTAAAACTTTTTATATTCTTTTAAATCTTCTTTTATTTAGCTGTGGGGACCCCCAGGAAAGAAAAATGCTCCCTGTAGAAACAAATGCCTTCCTGTCACCTGCAGAGAAAATTATTAAGAGCAAATTCACTCATAAAGTAATGAAATAAATAAAAAAATTTGCCATGAGCAAAAAGTGCTATTAATTTTGACTAGCTTCTGGCACAACGCTGAAATAAAGCATTCTTAAGGCTTAAAATTGGCTTAAGACCTGAGATTTTACTCCTACATTCGAAAGCTCAGAAAATACAGTAAGAACAATTACAGCTCTGGATCTGTATTCTGGATACATCCAACTATTTGGAGGTGCTTGCTGTTGGGGGTTTGGTCATTCTTTTCTCCATTCCTCCTAGCTTTCCACTAGTCTCCCCCTTCCCACCCTGGTTCATGCTGACACAGAAGAGAGACAGTTCTCATAGTACTTTTACACATACTTAGACTAAAAACCCAGGGGATGAGGAAATTCAGAGGAGCCTATTTCTTGTGGCATCTAGTCACATTTTGTGAATTTGCTAAGAGCTGCAAAGTAACTGAACCCATATCTAAACACTACTCTGCAATCAAGTAAATTGTTATCTAAAGAATTTAAGAGTTTTGTAAGACGGGAGGAGGGGGAGAAAAAATAATTCAGATAAATCCTTGTATTTTCTGGAAAATATGTGGATATATAATGAAAATGGATAGTAATGTGTCTTTTTCATACTAGTATTTCAGTTGGAGCATGTGCAGTGGCAGAGCAGCAAGACGAACTATGGTTTTGCTTTCAGGAGCCTGAAACTGGCCAAACAAGTATGCAATAGCTTTCAGACCGTTCAACAAGTCTATGTACAGTCTTTAGTTGTGTACTATCAGTAAAATAGTTGAATTTTAATTTCTTTTTTCAAATACTTAGCAATAACTTTGGGACGCACTAAAGAGATTGAGCAAAGTGTGTCGTTACGTTAATCCCCCCAGGGGAACAGTACAAGCAGCTCGATTCCTGAAGCCTAACAGGCAAGACATCAAAACAGTCAAACAAACGTTTGATTCTAGACCATGTACCCAGGGAAGTATCTGTTGGTGTTTTATATAAGGGTATGCCAAAACCACTACCTGAAATTAAGAACGTAGTGATGGCTGAGGTGTATGTTTAGTATCAAGCAAGATTTTGAGGAGCTTGGCATAGAATTGTATAGTGTCATAAAGATGATGAGATGAAGAAAGCTTTCATTAACATTTGCACCTTACTATAAGATAAAGTTTCTTCAGTCATTTCCTAGGTCAGTAATTGTTGTCACAGTAATTGTAATCCATGCAACTGTCTCAGCAGACCATAAGCTTCAACTTGTCAAAAAAACCCACCAACACCCTCCCCCCTAACTCTCCTGGGTTCCTCTTCCACAAATCCTGTGAGATTTCTGACATCATAATTGTATTTGTGTTTGATTTGGTACCATCACTGTGAGTTGGGAATTCACCTGGTAATGCATTCATAGGACCTTTTCTGATTCTTTTTTAATTGTTGCAAATTGTTGTTATTTTTTAAATGTTTCTCTGTGAAAAGGATGTTAATACACAATTCATGGAAGAATTAGAAAACCCAAAGCCTCAACTCTGATCTCAATGCAGTAGGATCATGGCAAGAATGATCTCTTAAAGACTTAGAGGTTCCAGACTGGATTTGATACTTTAGATTTCTTGGTGGCAGTGGTATGCATGAGTGTCGGTTTTACGGGTTTGTTTTGGTTTTGTCAGAGCAGAGGGAGAGTTCTGCAACCTGGAACAACTGCTGACAGGCGTGATGAAACTGATTTCCCCTCCTGCTTTGTGCAGATCTACCCCCAGTGATCTGAATGCAGCTGTGTAACCAGTTAGAGGAGACCTCAGTGCCACAACCCTGCAACAGCTTGGGGCCAGCACTAGAGTTCACATTTTTAATGGTGCATCTGTCATTGTCCTCAGAGCTGCTTTCATCCTACTAATGAGGTAGGAAGGATGCTGGAATTTGTGATCACTGCTGCTGAATGGACTGAAAATATGTAATTCCGTGAGGGATTAGCAGCTGCTTCTGAGTGAGTATAGGTATTTTTTTATAAAACAATTCTAGGCTCTGAAAATCTACACTCCTGTCACTGATCTCACTCTTCTTTCTGTAGGTTTCTTGAGAGAGTAATTTGAACCTCCAAAAGCTTGTTTTTCACTAAGTACCATACTGACTGTTGACAGGAATTTAATCAGGAAAATAACTTTTCTGAAGTCCACTACAACTTCTTCTGAAATGCAGCAATTATCTGTCATGTATGTAATTTACATCAAGGTATAGAGACCATTGAGATGTGATCTCTCCCTAAAGAACATAGAGTCCAAAGAACTTGTTATGTGATGAAAACCAGGGGCATACATAGTTTTAGCTGCTATTTGGCAAATAAACTTTACAGGGTATCATTTAAAGAAAGAAAGCTGAAGGAATTAAAACATGGGCATCTCAGCTGCATTCAAGTTATGCTGAGGGGGAGGGGTTGCTGTCAGTAGAAAGCCCAAAATCTCAGACGTCTTTTGTCTGGCTGCAAATCTGCTTGTTACCATCAAAGTGTGCATTAATCTTCCTGTTGATAAAAATAAACATCCTGTTTGTAGTCTTCTCCTGCAAGACAGGCTATTACCAGACTTTTGGCTATGCCAGTCAGGGAAAAGTGCAAATGCCCACCTTCTGCTTACGCTTTGTGTTTGCAAAAGAAGAGGACAGCTTCAGTCACTTTAAAAGAAAGAATTATTTTTATTCACATTCTTTCCCAGAAAATGTAGTTAACTGTTTACTAGAAAGAAATGAATTTATCAAGTGACATGTCAATCTTATTGAGCAGTCAAACCTTTTTTTTCTCTTAGGAAATTGGGCTCAATTTGTGTTATATGAGCCAGAACACCTTGGAGTGGAGGAATCTGCACATCTTTTGTTACTCCTGATAATCTAAAGATTTGAAGTCTCAGATTCAATTTGACTCCTTTGTTCCCGACTCTTCTGTTTCCACTTCCCCAACACCAAGCAGTGTATGTGGGATGGGGAATGGAGCTTGTGGTTCATTATAGCACTTTATCTTACTGCCAAAGCCTTATCACATAAACCAAATGCACCAAGATTCTTTCTTTGAAAATACTGCAGTGAGTTATATTCCTGTAGACAGAATTTGTCTCTTCCCATCAGCATCAAATTGTTATGCTTTGTCATTACTATGACAGGACAGGATAGGTTTAGGTCTCTGCAAAGTTGCAAGAAGACAGGTTGTTGCCAGAAACAGTTTCTTCATTTGAGTAGAACAGAATATCAAATTGAGCATAAAAAGCAAGGAAATAAGCAGTAGATAATGAAGTAAGTAGACAGATTTTAAGGAAGAAGTTTTCCTTGTCTTTTTTGATCTGAGGTAAAGAACTTTCTATTGAGAAGAGATGTCTTGTAGAAGGAAAGACCCCAAAAATTAGTGTTGTGGTTATGTGTTGCTTTCCTTTTCTTTTGCAGTTTGTTGTGTTTTTATTCCAGAGATGGGCTGTTTCTTATTGGCAAGGTATTTTCTGTGCTGTTGGGTTATTCATAAGGAAGAATGGATTGCTTAGGCATTAGAGTGGCCAAGATTTTTTGTGAGCTGTTTCATCAAGGCATTGCAGATTAGAATGACATATAATTACTTAGACACAGTTGCCATCTTGAGGAGCCATTCACTGAATGCTCCCTTGCAAGTGCAATTCTTCATTGTGAAGAAGAGGTCCATGTTCTGCTGAAACAAATTCTATCAATTCTTATGAGCCTGCAAAAAAATCCCCAGTGAAATGAACTGGTTTTATTACATCCTTTGAATAACATTTGTTTTCAAACTGTCATTCATACTAGAAGAAAATGCATTGAATAAATTTTTTTCTCACAAGAAAGCTTAGATTTCCATTTCTAGAGTTTAAATAAATGATGATACAGCTTTTAGGTCTATACGTGCCTGCGAGCTATAAAGTCAGAACTGCAGATACCACAGGTGATTTTGATGCTGTTTCTCCATGAGCTTCTGAATCAGAATACTGCTTAAATACTGTCCTTGAAGTTTTACCTTGAACCCAGACTGATTCCAAAGACAACTTGATTTGCAGTCCACTTGGGAACAAGGTATAAAAAGATCACATTTAGGTAGAGGACTTTTCTACTTCAATAATGGGGGACAAGGATTTTATTGATAGTTTGGTAGCAACAGTACATACAATGGCACAATCTTTGGGAATGGAACTGTTGTAAGTAATTGATCTGCAAAGGCATGCTTTTTTTGCCAAACTGAAATGTAATTTCATCTAAGAGGAAGTGGGGAGGAGAGAAGGATTGAATTGGTTTGATTTTTAAGGGACTCTTTTCTAGAGGGTTTCTTCTTGCCTGTGATGCCTTGCTAGACTTTTTTAGAAATTGATCTGGCAGGAATCAACTTTGCACTGTACTGATTAACCATTATTAAATGTAATTCAGAAAAACACTGTCAGTGATCTTGAAGAAATTGTAGCTGTGTAAGAGGAATAACGCAAGCCCTTGAGAATTTCATAGCAAAGTATGTTCACTAGTTGTCATTGTCCGTGTTGAAAAAGTCTGAGAATAAACAGTGTGATAAGAGTTTGAGTAAGAAAGACAAAGGGACAGATAGTCCTTTTCTCTACAAGTTGGAGGCAGATGTGTCAACATTTCTTGGTTTGTGTATTCTGAACAGCCACTATTTAAGGAAAGCATAAATCGATTCCATGTCTCTTCCCAAAGTTAAGAAAAAGATGGTGAAATTGTTCACACAAATCGTTGAACTGAGTAAAGAAATAAAGTGTGCCTATGTATCTAGTTTCATCAGGGACATATTCAGGAATGAGCTGAAAAGTTATTTCTGCAATGGAAAATGGCAGGATTTTCATATATTATTTTGAAGTAATGGTATGCAGATGTATGCACTTACATATACAATGTAATATCTAGAAATGTCATGGTAATTAAGCCAGCAAATAAGTATGAGGGAAAAATTGCCAAGAAAAACACTTCCAGTGGCCAACTGAAGGTTACATGAGCAGAAATAGGAACTGAGAAGCAGTGGAAGATGAAGCAAACATAGGGACGGTTGCATAACTCACTTCTGTAAGTCATATGATGTTTTATATTAGCTGAGGATCTTGAAGCATTTTTTAACCCCTTTTTTCTTTCAAGTGCGTATTACATTGATATCCATAAATTTCTTTCCAAAGAGTTCTTTCCTATACAGTTTTTCTCGTTTTTCTGTTTTTTTTTGTTCTAGTTTCATTCTCCCTCTGTGTTTTACTGATTTGAGATACATAGCACCTGAATAAAACTGTGCTGCTAGCCCACAACTCCATGTGCTAACTGCTGAAACGTATTACTTCAAGGTTTTGAGTCCAACTTGTTCAAAGCACAAACCTTCATTTACCACTGTTTATTCACATCAAAGAGGGGTCACGGAAATCAAGCCAGGGGAATCATTACTGGCATATTTGTTCTAATCTTAAAATGTGAGTCTAGTTTCTCCTGGAAACTCTGACCTTGCTAAAGAAATTATGAAACCACAAAAGAATGTAAATTTCTAACTCAGGAGTGAGTCCTACTCAATATTATTTTGAAGCAGAAGCTTACTTTGAAGGTACTGCTTCTAGTCTAACAAACGTTAGTGGTCTAAACAAGGTGGGTATGAAGCATGTGAAACAGTCCAAGTGCTGGTATGTCAGTGCACACTGAAAGCCAGGATACAAGCATTACCTTGCTAGTTTATCAGTTCTGCACTTGGTCTTTCTACACATGTGAATTTTACTGCTGACTCCTTGCTCAGGGCTAATCAGAGCAACAAGAATTAAATCCCACAGATTTTAAAATGAACGAGAATGGCAAGAGATGATCCTGTTATGAACCTGCTGCAGGAGCTATTACTCTGAGGGACTCAGGTGTGAGCTCTTTGCTATTCTGGACAGATTGAGGGAACAGGGCTTTCTGTGAGTGACATTTCTGCTAACCAAGTTTGTTACAGCATTTGTCACCAATTTAAGAATATTAATATCTTATATCTATTGGGTTTTTCAGTGAATTCTTTGGGATTCCTTCAGACCTGAAACTCAGAGGCTTAAACTACAGCCGCTGTAAGTTAGAGAAGTGATGAATCTCTGCACAGTCAGTGCATTTTATGCAGCTCCAAATTTCAGCAGTTGGATTCAGTTTTGTGTATCACCACAGACAGGGCTGGCCAAATTTACAAAAAATGCAAGCCAGTATAGATCTCTGGACAAGAGGTTTATACTGATTTATTCTACCTGAAGCCAGTGTTTTGATGAGGTATCGGTGGATATAAAACACATCATGACAACATTGTTTAAGCTATTAGAATATTAGAGTTTAGTTCAGACATGGGTATAAACAGAGACTTTCCACTGAGGTCTTTTGCATGATGTTCTACAGAAAGGGCGTATGAGTATAGCGGAGGAAAAAGTCTATCCAGAAATGCAGGGAAAAATACTTTAAGAGTGAAGTCTCTTGCCTACAATGGAATTTATTCCAGTGCAGGCAGCCCAGTGCTCAAGTAGTATTTAAACTCCAGTTTGAGGTCTCAGAAGGAAGCTAAGAATGCCTCTTGCTGAATCTCTACCTAGCTGCTAATTCTTTCCATTGGAGATGAGAAGTGTTGTAGGTTATTAATCATCTTAATCACATTAATCATATTAATAAATATACAAACCTTGACAACTTAAAAGGGAATAATTCAAAATTGGTTTAAAAAAATCTAGTAAACACTCATTTATAAAAGGAAGATTAACTGAGAAGAGAATTGGATTTTTTTTTTTAATATATATTATTATGCCTTGTGGTCTGGTCTTGAAATATAAATTGGAATTCTGTCAGCAGCAGTTTAGTAGGTGCATGTAGGTTTTCCTTGAAGGAAAATCTATATTGGAGACTTTAATTAGTAGGTGCTTGAAATGAGGTAAGTTGCTTACTTGTAAAACAGGGAAAAGTCATGCTACTAGAAGTGCAGGCTGCAGTATTGCCCTTTGCAGCCACATGGACTGGTGATTTGAGAAAGGGACATTTGCCTTCTATCTGCACAGCTGGTGAGAGAACAGCATATATCTCTGCTTTGTTTGTGTGGAGCAGATGCATTTTCCTTTCAATTTAAATGACTGTTGTTATTTTCATCTTGAATAAAATTATGCATCTTTCAGCTTTACTTATATGATATCAAAAGGGTTTGAAGCAAGTCTGATATGAACCAGAAATCTAAGAGGTGGAAAAGACCTTTTCCCCTTCAAAAACCTTGTAACTTCTTAGAAAATAAACCCCATGTTTACAGGTAGGTATCTGAAATGACGGATTTGCACTATTTTCTGCTGCACATGCCCAATCCACCAATCCAGCAGACACATTTTCTTAGTGTTATTTTATTTCAACATATTTTTCTGAAGACATAGTAAATATTTTTCTGAATTGAGGAAAACACATGTATGTTTCTTGGTCTTAAATTTTATGACAACAGAAAAAGTGTTCAGATTTTTCAGTTTCTAAAACTTCAACAGCAATTTAGCTAGTCTTTAATAATTCATCATTCTTAAAAAAATATAAAAATCTTAAAAACAGACCTTAAAACCAGCTCTTTATCAAAAAACTGTTGAAGGTGTAGTCTTTGTCCTTTGTAGTCTGAGCACTCCTTACAGTGCTATGTGCTTTATTTAGAACATAGGAATGGAAGCGTACTATTTCATACAGATTTTCTTTCTGCATGCTTTGCTTTAAGCCTCAGTTTAAATTCAAGCCATAAAGTATAAAAGGTAAAGGTGGAAGATTAATTCTGGTAATTCATTTAATTCAAAGTAGAGTCTTTAATTGTTGATATATTTTTGTTAAGTTTTGATATGTATAGTTGTGCAGTGTGATTTAACTAGATTTGTAAATGGGTAAAAATTAGGTATATTATAGATATGAAAACTCAGCAAATAACCCTTCTCTTTTATGGGTGGCTTATAGAATTCAGTTTCACAGAGGACAGTAGTTCAGATACCCCGGATCTCTGGGAACAAACAATAAGAATATGTTAGCATCATCTTTTCTAACAGATCACATGTGTAGATCCACTGACCTATGAGCTACTGGAAAATACAGAAGGCAAAGCATTGGCACCCCAAAGTTATCTTTTTGCCTTTTTTCTAAGTTGCTTTTCATCCCTGAATATGGACCATATAAGGATTGATGGGTTTATACTAACTGAGAATTCTTCAAATCTTGCGAGGGGTGAACAAACTCACTTTAAGCTGATTTACAGTGGCAATATGCTCAAAAGAGATGGAGCACATCAGTGCCTTGATATGAAGTCTCTTAATGAACATTACCAAGCAAAGAATCCCCTGACACAAGACACTGCAGATACTGTAGTTACACAAAACAGAACACTAACTGGATCGCATCTATATAGTGAGACGGACTTTCATCTCCCTTGTTCTCCTTCCAACTGCTGCAAAAATTGGACATAAGATTCATTTTCCCCATATGCTTTATTGCAGAAACAGTGCTGCCCTAAGGGTATCAGCGTTGCTTTGTCTAACTTAGAGGGATCTGAGAAAGGCTGTCTCTTTAGATTGTTCTAGATGAAGCAGGTTAGCCAGCCTGCAGTTAGGAAGCGCAAGGTAAGACCAGTTGCAGAGCTGTCACTTTCTGATTCTACTTTTTTTCCTTAATATGCCTGTTACAGTGCATATATATAACCTGTTAGGTAGTCTAAATAGGCATGCCTTCCATTATATGTACAGGCAACTAATAATTTGAGATGCCTGCATTTTATGTTTAATTTCAGAAGTAAACTGCTTTATTTCCTGTGGTAAGACAACAGGGACATATTGGTTAATATGATCTTTTCAATACAGTTTTCTTATCAGGCTGCAGGTAAAAAAAAAGTTAGAAATGCTAAATAACTAATACAACATGATTAGTTATCCAGACATTAGCATAACATTAGGTATCCTTTAAAAAGAAGAGTCAATTTAGTGTCTAGACACACTTCAACAGATGTATTACAGCTGAAATAACGTTCTCATTCTTATCCTATTTTGCCTTAAGCAATTCATGTGCAGTCTTTGAGCTTCCAAAACAATACTGTAAATCCAATTAGAATTTGTAACGTTGATCATTAGCCACAAATTTTTAGATTTAAAATGTGGGAAGGAAAGAAATTGAAAGACAATATTGTTTTTTAGATAGTTTTTCTATGCTCTTCTTGTCCAGGCTATTCCTAGCATTGTTCTGCTCCTAGCTATTGTTTCACTCTTACAATTTTTAGATGATTATATGCATATATTTGTAAGTTCATATATTGCAAGAGCACATGCCTTTACTCTCCTGGAATCTAGAACCTAAAACTCAAGTAGATACAGTGAATTTCATTTGAAAAAAAATACAACAATTATAGCATTATCTTTTTAAGGTTTTGGGGGCCCCCCTTCCTCCCCGGCAGGATTAGTGTAAGATATTGAGGACATCACTTTCTTCTGTGGTACAATGGCCTGTTGTTTGCATGTTGAAGAGATGCCTGTTAATGACAAATGGTATATTTGTTTTCCCACCAAGTCTGACACACAGTTCCAAAGGTCAAGCACTGTCTGATATTGCATTTACGGGCTTAAACTTTTCTTTTCCCACAGTAGATGAATTTGTACGAAAGCTGCCCCAGCTGCTCTTCCATTTGCTGGAATGTGTCTCTAGCAGTTCAGTGTCTTTCCTTCTCTCAAAGCTCCACACAGCACAAGTTAGAAGCTAATTAGTCTGTCCAATAAATAAAGCAGTGCTTTATGTGAGAGTGGGGCAGACCTGGATAAGCATAAGCAAACGCCTTGGGTTACAAGTTGATTTTTCAAAGGACTCAGTTGAGTGCTTTTATCCTGTTTTTGATTAACAAGTGAAAATGCAAAATAAGAGCAAGCTGGAGAGTTAGTTGGAGTAAAAATTTTTTTCCTATCTTACATTATTTTACATATTAACATAGTCCATAAATGCTTCAATGTCAGAACTTTGAAGACAAGAACACCCCATGGTAGCAGCTGGGGGAGGCTTATTTCAACATCAAGAACTGAACCTTGGGCTGTCTTTGGAGTTGCTGCTTTCACAGCATGCATGGGCTGCTGAAAGATTTCTTCCCCTTTCCCTGTTGCCCTCGCTAAACAGCAGGCACTGATTCTGGCTAAGCACTATGTACGTCAGTCACATCAGGCCTTTTTCCTGAACTGTGGCAGGCAGTAAGATAATGTCCTCTTGTATTCAGGCAAGACCAAACTTGGTGAGGCATAAAATCAGTCATTTCCAACCAGCTTACTTTTGATTGAAGGAACAGCTTCCAGTGTCACAGCACGAGGACTAACTTGTTTATCACTGAAGCAATTTACCTGTTCCAAAAGGAACAGCAATTATTTTAAAGGAAAGCAGCCACTGTTAAAAACAGAAGCTACCACAACTGTATAGGATTACTTTGAATTAACATTGCTTAGGAACAAATCACACGTACTTTTTGTTTTGAAGCCATCATTGTTTAAAGTCTTTGTTAAGACAGCATTTCATTAACAACATGGAGAGGACAATGAGGCACAGATGCTTAATCATTTTTTAAAACTGTATTCCAGAACTACTTCAGGGTTAAGATTTCAAGCAGCTAATGTGGTGGCAGTGTGCTCGTTTCTGCTTCTGAACAGTTCTTCTGTCAGGGAGGTGAAATTACAGTGTTTTTAAGAAAATTAATAATTTTTAGTTTATTGTTTTTACTGCACATCTTTTCTCCAATGAAATGGTGTGTCCTGACACCCTTTTATTATATTGTTCCTGGTGTTAGTTCAAGTGCAGTAATTGCTTTTTCTTGCAGGCTGAGGCATCGACCTGTGAAGTATGAGTTAAAGTTCAAATTACACAGCCTTTATTCTTTGCTTTAGACTACCTGCTCTGAATATATAACACAATCAGTAAGACATCAAATAAAATGTCTTAGAAACTTATTTTTCAGTTCTAAGGGTAGATTGGTATCTAGGCAGGAGACAAGCACAGCATGTTTTTTCTAAACACAAGAACTTTACAATGTTACGACTGTATCCTGTTCTATAGCCCGTTCCTTCCCGTCTCTGCTTTTTAACAGATTAACCTCAGTGCAAAACTGTACTATGTGCAGTTAGAGGGTTTTGTAATAAAAAAATTAAATGTACCAAATGCCACTTTCAAGCATCAGCTGATTTGCCTGTACAAGATATGTGGAAGCTCTTTATGGTCAATAAATTAAGATATTACATGATAAAAAAAGTAAGACTGTCACAGGTATAAGAATTAACTATCACATGAAAAGGTCAGTATTGTGTCTAGTATTTTTGTGACTGTTCCATCTTTGAGTTATATCCTTGTCATTTTAGTCAAGCTACATAGCTTAAACAAATATGTAGCTGAGATTGGATATTAGGAAAGGGCTAGGAAGACTGAAAACACTATTTGTATTCTGGCTATTCATTGCAGCTCCCATAGACAGTTTATTGACGTAAAGTAGCATGTCATGTCTTTCCCATTTCCAGTAGATCGGCCAGGCTATTTATTCGAATATTGGAAGAGTGGAGATCTATTTAAAACACCATAAAACAATCAGATTAAACATTCAATAGCTTCTTGATTTCCCTAGGGAGCAAAACATTGCCATCTATGGCATATTGATACAACCCACATGTAATCAGATTTGTAGAGCAACATCCTGTTCCTCAGAGACTGACACTGGCTGCTCTGAAGGCAAGATGGCTGCAACCACTTACGCTTTTGTTAATATGCAAATCCTGTCAATAAGGAATTGTTATTCTGTTCCATTGTTAGCTCCAAGCTCTCCCTGTGCTATAGGGTGAAGACACTATTTCTATATTGTTCAAAGCTTGTCTGTTGGTGAATACCTCTGTCTCTAGGTAGAAATCTCCAGTGTTGTTGAGAATCCTGGGAATTAGAAGGCAAGGCTAAAACCCCTTAAATGAAAATTAAGTGGCAGAGCAGTGCAATACAGCCCTGTCTCTGTGAGATTGCCAACTTGTGCCAGCTTTGGACAGCATTATTCTTTGCTCAGAGGTTCTGCAATTAGATCAGATTTTCTAAAACACTTTAGTCCTGCACATATATGAGAAAGAAAGGAGAGAAAACATTTTTTGGTGGTGCTGGTGTGTTGTTATAGTAACTTCAAAAGTTGAGGAATCTGAGGCAAAACACTTTAAACAGTTGGCCTCTTGCAATTTCCCAGCTGCCAAATGTTCCTATTGTGTTATTTCTACACCACTATCTCTTTTGTAAGTGATTTAGCAGCCTCTGTTAGCAAATTCTCTGTACTTCTTATGCATACATACTGAAGATAAATTATGAATGGCTGTACTGGTCAGGCCAAAGATCCATCTCACCCAGTGTCGTTTATCTAGCAACATCCTAAAGGGGGAGTCTGGTGAAGAATGTAAATACTGATGATACTTCTTCACCTGCATCCTGTCCTTGTCTCCCCATCACCTTTGTCCTGGTGAAGTGGTTTCTGTGTATGAAGTCATCTTCATTGGATTCTGTCCCAGAACTTGGTCATTGCTCTCTGAGCCTGTTAACTTTTAATATCTACTATTAGTTAAATCCAAGTAGAGGTTAGAAATGGGGATACTGGATGAAGTAATGTAGTTCTGCTCTTGCTTTATCCATTATCTCATTGTGAGACTTTGGGAAATCATGTAATGTCTCTAAAGATTTAAAATCCTTACTTATAAAATGTGAATAGTACTTACAAATCTCAAAAGCTTTTTCTTATTTTTACCATGAGCAAATAAAAAATTATTATTTACCATCCTTATCAGTGTCCTCTATATCAAAGAAGCACTGTGAGAGAAGCATAAACATAGAAGAAGAAAATTTATTCCATTTAGAGAAATTGCTGGGAAACTTGATGCCAGAAAGACTTTTGTGGTATGGTATGCTTCCTCTTGAACTTCATATTTTAAGTACCTAAATAACATTTCTACTTGCACATTTACAGCAGGTGTAGCAAAGGCAAAGTTATTGTTTTGTACCCTTGTCATAAAGAGTCTATAGATTTGTGAAACTGGTTCTTCTCACTACATCTGCAAAATTTACCTGATCTTGGAACAGAGATTTTGAACCATGAACAAAAGATACTGACATTAACATAAAACAGCCTTTAAATATTTCATAGAATAATGCAAAAGACATTGAAAATACTGCTCAGAATTATCCAAAAGCAACTATGTAAAGGCAGGAGAATTTTTCACATATGCCTTCTTGTGCATGTGAAGAGCTGTCTGTGTAAGTGGCCTCTTAGACTGATGGAGCTGAACAGCGTGGTTCTTGATTCATGTTTCTGCCTTGTTCAGTCTCTGAAAACCCATGTTTTTTTGTTCATGTATCCTGAATAACTTTATTAGTCTTATCATGACCTTTTAAACTGGTTTATATAGCATACAGTGGCAGTTATCACTTCCACTTTGAAGTACTCACTGCAACGGTGACAGTATATGCTTCCTGCTGTCCCTTCTCTGTAAGTACACACGTTGGACATAAGGATACCACTTTTTCACAATGAGTATAGTAAAGTGGTGAAATGGGTTGTGCGGGGAGGTTGTTTGCTCTCCATCCCTGGAGCTTTTGAAGTTCCAGCTGGATGAAGACCTAAGCAGCCTGATCTGATCTCAGAGGTGACCTGATCTTGTGAGGTCCTTTCTGAAGTGCATTTTCCTATGATCCTATCTCACTTAGCCAATAGAGGCAGCTGGATGCTTGTTTTTCACATCTTGAATAGCTCTCTACTCTGAGATTTTTCTCTGGTGGTGTTTTTAGTAAAAGCGTAACCCTGTTCTCACTTGATGAAAAGAAGGTGTAAGGTGACCAGACTTAGGAGACATTTCTAGTGTGGAATCCCAGAGTGACAGAGACACTTCTGCCACCACCAAGTGAAGTGTCTGAAGTGTGTCAGGATTTCAGAGATACTTTTTTCCTGTGTAT
Organism: Psittacus erithacus; assembly: GCA_009867235.2. Classification (NCBI taxonomy): domain Eukaryota; kingdom Metazoa; phylum Chordata; class Aves; order Psittaciformes; family Psittacidae; genus Psittacus; species Psittacus erithacus. The sequence goes on from WYDI02042253.1 coordinate 36,407, forward strand.
TTTGTTCCTCAGTAAGACTACACACCTCCTTGCTCTGTGTACTGATGTTGGGATAATTCTCACTCAGCATGCTAGGTTTTTGTGGATCCATTTCTGAAGGCTTACAGAAAATTTTTTGGAATGTACTAGGAACAGCTTTTCATTTCTGCTGCTGAGCTGGATGCTGCTCAAATTACTGTTAACAGATTGTTTGAATGTTTCTAGTGTGTTTTGATTCGAAACCAAGGAGCACATCATCCTTAAGTTGCAGCTTAAGTAGAAACTTGAAATGACCTGGCTGTCTTCAGTGTAATCTCTTGTGGTAGTTTAATTGATGGGGGGCTGCTGGGGACTATCTTAATTTGATAGGGCTGCCTCCAAAATAACTTTTCAGCTGTCCTGTGATGGGAGGGTTAGCATTCAGACTTCCACCTGCGAGGCTAAGTATTGACAGTACTGCAGTTCTTACAGCTGCTATGGTTGAGTTCCTTCTTTCTTTTTCACAGTTCCTGGCTACCTCCTTCTTTCTGTTCCTCTGCAAAAATATGACTGCTTCTATCTCTGTTCATTACCAGGCCTTTGTGGAGAAGCTCATAACCAAGACTACCTCAGCCACTGCTGTAGCTTTCTTTCTTCATTTCTGTACTGGTATTAAAACAGCCTTGGCACTGAAGCTGTGAGAAGTATTGACAGCAAACTGAGATTTAGACTTGCAGTTTAATATATTCGTAGAAACTCTTATTACAGTTTGGAAACAATAGCTGATTATATTTGCACAGATGAAAACAAGCTAGTTTCCATGCCTGCAGCTAGTTGCTGTACTATGTGGAAAGGCTCAGCCCTCTTCTTCCTAATAAGCACTGAAAACCCTATGACATTATTTCCCATGTATTTATTCTTAAACATTACAAGGAGTAAAAATTAGCATACATGGCATATAGGTATAAAAGACAGGATGCTCTACAAAGCTTTCCTAAGAGGCAGTGGGGGGTGACTTTCAGATCACACCGTTCTTCACCAGGTTGTTCTACGTGTGGGGCATATATTTAAGGAAGATCCACTAGCACATTTCTGCATGGAAAATGTATCCCATCAGAAAGTGTGTTAATGAACAAGTTGCTAAATGTGAGTTAGCATCTGTTGTGACAGGGAAATAAGCCAGGTTTAAAGGCTTTGGAGATGGTTTTGATGTTTTAGTGTAACACACTGCAAATGCTATTTCAGAATCATAATTGACTTTCGCTGACACAAGAACATGAACTGGTGGTTAATATGTTTTCCAATACAATGTGTTTTCCTGGAGGCAGAGCTAGCTAAGCCAAAAACCTCATCGTTCTTGCACTGTTCTTTGCAGAGAACTATTTCAACAAAGTAGAACTGACTGCAAGGCGGAGAAACCAGAAGGATCTGTCTTCTAGAGTAATTTTGACTTTAATTGTAAAATGTAGAATGAACATATCTGAATAAGTGAAACTCTGTGATCATGATACTTTCCATCTCTGAGAAAACCAGGGTGTGAAGAGGAAATGTCTGAAATGTGATTTATAAGAGTGTTTGAGGAGCTAAAATCAGTATTTACCAAGTCCTTGAGGTTTTTGGGAGTGTTTGCTTTGTTGTTTTTTTTTTAGATAAGCATCTGTAGTTGTAAATACTGAATTCTTCAGCTCTTGCAGGTGGTTGACAAACAAATGTGCCTTCGTGACTTCTCAGAGGGGTTGTTTTTGTTTTGCATTTTCAAGAAATTTGTTTCTATTGACCCATTTTCTGAATTGAAGTTTATGTTCAGAAGTCCTAGGCTGTGAAAAACTTCATGGTTCTAGATGATATTAGAGGCAGTTGAACTGTTTTATGATAGAAAGCTCCAAATGTGGAACAAAAAAACCTAAATCTTCTCAGAAGGTGTCCTGCTGCTATTGAACTTTAGGTAGTGCTTATGCTGTATTCGCTTTGACAATGCTAAGAAAGATATATTGATAGGTAAATTGAAAATTGCTTGATGCATAAGAGAATGAGTGACATTAGAATTTAAAAAACTTTTAGTTCAAAAGCGCTATTATATGATTTTGCAACTTTTACAGATTTAAGAAACACCCTTACACCTTTGGCTATTAGTGATTCTGGATCTAAGCTGACATTTATTTCATATAGACAAACTAGGCAATTTACTCTCTGTGCTCTTGTTTTATTGTTTGAATAGGTCACAATGTCCTAATTTTAAAATGGATAAACAACTGTGGTTGTTGTTTTTTTTGTTTTTCCTCCTTGACATCTTACAAAGCATGACTTGCAATTCAGAGTTGTCAGATAGTGTTTGCATATGTTTATCTAATTGTCATGTTTTCATCCAGAAAATCCCAGCCAAAGTTCTCTTGTAGTAGGAACTACAGTGGAGAGAGTGTGTTTCCCAGGGCACTTTCACAAGCAGTTATCTTTCTCCCTCCTCATTTCCCTCCTCCCTATCTCACTGTCCTCCTTTGTGTTCTTTCCTTTTACAGATGCATATTAGCAAAGTGAGGAACTTGACTGCAAATTAATTGCTTTGTCCTTTCTCACTGTTTTACCCCCTTCTAATAACTTGTCATGTGAAAGTAGCCTATACAGCTAGTGTTAATTTTGCATCTCTCCAGTGGAATAGATCCCAAGCTCTTTAATCAAAATATCTTCACTGCCATTATGATCACTCTTTCAAAATTACATTTTTAGCATCAATTTATATGGGTTATTGATTAATGAAATGAAAGAAAAAAAAGAACCCAGTGTATGTTTCACAGCTTTTCAGCCCCAGCCCACTCTACACGTCTGTATCCTTTTGCAAATCAGAAAAATACACAATGAGAAATTTTTCCCTTAAAAAAGTCATTGTAATTTTCCTGGCATGTTTCAAGTTTTTTAGTGTTTGTAAAGTTTGCTTTGTGACAAACTTAGCTCTGTGTTACACAGATGAATATAATAGCTAACATTTAAAAACTGAAGGATAAAATGCAGCTTGCTAGGCAGAAAATTTGGGGGTTTTTATGGGTCAGCACAGCAGGCTGATTTTTTTCCAGTTAGAACAGTGACTTATCAACAGATCAAGTTCATAGCTGAAATAAAGTGTTCCTTGCTTTAAAACATCTGATCTGGATTAGTTATCCATTAAAATACCAAATAAAATACAAAAGCTTCTGTTATTTTGCCAGTGCCTGTGAAGAATATAACATGATTTTTGCCCAAGAACAGCATAAACTCAAGCTGAAATCTGTGAGCCAAACAACTGACAATGTGCTTTAGTTCTTAAGTTTGCATTTCATAGCTAGGGAACAAACTCCTGAGGACTAGTCACCTAAAAGAGAAATATTCTGAGCTTTGAGCATGACTCTGAACCTTGAAATTTCCACTGCTGTGTGATACTTTCCTGACAAAAAAGCAAAACAAAACAAACACCAATCAAACAAACATAAAGCAAGCTAACACTGCAATTATAATGAATGAAAGTGTATGTACTGCTTAGTCAGACACCAAGTAAATGAGAAGCAAGCCTTTCAGTTGAAGCAAGCTTTTCAGTTATTCCATCAAACAGAAGCTTAACAGATAGTCTAGTAGTGGGAGGTAAAGGTTACATAAGCAGTGGAATTCCAGTTTACATTTTTATAAAAGGCTGTGCTTATAAAAGCTGCTGGATTATTTTGTTGGTTGTTTTTTCCTTGAGCAATTAGCTTTTTGTCTGAATTACGTATAATAAGGAACAAAGGAAAAATACTTGTCTCTTCTGGGGAGTATCCAGGTCCTCAAAGACTTGTACATATTCTTACCTTAGGTACAATTTCATGTTAATAACATTAGAATGCAATTACTGGCAATAAAGTTAATTATGGGCCTAAATTTCAGGATCAGTGACTTGCGTTTCAAATTGTTCTTAACGTTTTTTGGTGCATGTTAAAATTGCCTGCAAAGTGGCAGCTCTGGAGCTTGCCCCCTCCTTCCCCACACCCCTAACCTCTGTGTCTGGAGTTTATTCAGCTGGGTGAGGCATTCCTACCTCCTCCACCACCCTGGTACTGTGTTTCAAAGGCGAGAGATAGTGGTCTCTGGAAGTGAATTAGGGCTAACAGAATTATCCATTTATCCTTTAGAACAGGTATTTCTTCTGTCAATTTTAATTGCTGTACACTGTGATAGAAGATTAACTTCTGGATAAGTAAGAATAGACATTTTGTACCTCAGCTAGCCCTGTCCTAGCTCTGCTGATACTGATATCAGAGGGAGCTTTATTAGTGAATTCTAAAGCAAGACAAATGTTAAGTGCTTTGAAATTCGCATTCAAGAGTAGTTATATACATGATGACTATAATTTTATATGAAATATTGTTTAAAAAGCCTTAGAGAAGCAAACTGACTAAAAGGAGATAATGGCACTGTACCCTTAACATGGCTCCATTTAATTCTAGCATAAAAATGTTACCAAGTTAAAGAAACAAACCAGAATAAATATAATGTAAACCACAGCTTTTAACTAGAGCTCCTGAAAATTCACAGCACATTACAGAGTGTTGATTAAATTTCCATTTTTGAAGGATATAGTACACATGTTAAAATGAAGTTGTTCCTGGGGAAGATTTCATACTTTTCTTTATTCCTAGGTCGTGTGACTTTATAGCTTTCCTATATGTCAAATCTGAACATACTCTTCTGCAAAAAAGCAAGGCTTTTTTGAAGTACTGCTACTGGAACATCAGCAACAGAGATCGACATCTCATGTGTTGCTTGCCTCAGGGTAGTGGGATGAGAAGGATATTTGGGGTCATGTATTTGTGCAGGTAGAAAGCTTTCACACTGTTGTTAGCATTTAAGCTTTCTTCTGCTAACCTTTTGCTTCCTATGGATCTAAGGTCCTTTTTCTCGAATCAACAGGAGCGATCTGTCTGTGGTGGTCTGTCCTCGGTCTTGTCTAGCTGCCAGTTGCCCACCCAGCTGCTCCCTCACCCTCCTTCTCAACAGAATGGCGGAAGAAAATAAGATGAAAAAGTTTGTAGGTCAAATTAGGACAGAGAGGTAATTTACCAATACTGTCATGGGCAAAATACACTCGACTTAAGGAAATTAAATTATTACCAATTAAAATAGATTTCTATGGCAAGTACATGGCACAGGTTGCCCAGAAAAGCTGTGGCTGCTCCATCCCTGGCAATGTTCAAGGCAAGGCTGGACGGGGTTTGGAGCAACCTGGTCTAGTGGAAGGTGTCCCTGCTGGTGACAGGGATTTGGAACTGGATGAGCTTTCCAGTCCCTTCCAACCCAAACTGTGATTCCCCCCTGAGCAGTGCAGGCAGATGGGGAATGGGGTCAGTCCATGACCCTTGATCTCTGCTTCTCCAAGGACTCCCTGGAGCATCCGCTGCCCTGCATTTCCTCTGACACTGGTGTTCCTCTCACTTTCCCCTCACCCCTCAGTGCCATGGGTGGTTTCTGCCCCTTCTCTTTCTCTGGTGGAGGGCGAGGGCTGTGCCCTGAGGTGCGGCTGGAATCAGCCGGAATCTGCTCGCGGCAGCCTCAAACTCCCCTCAGAATGGCCTCAGGCAGCCTCGCTGAGGAAGCCTGGGTTCCTGTGCCAGGTGTGCTGCCATGTTGTGTGCTCTGATCAAATACAACAAGGTTGAAATATTGTCCAACTAATAGTAAATCTTCACAGAAATGTGTGATATCTCGCAAAAGGGTTCACCTGCCATCCCTGCTGCTTGTTCATGTTTAGTGGTATGTGCTAAAAAAAAAACATTATCCCATTATTTGCTCTTACTCTCACTTTTCTGTCTTCAGAGGTGCTTCTTGAAATAAGCAGTTGTGGCATTGTGATCTTAAGAACTTTGGAATTGCTGTAGTTTGGACTGATGGCGCTATGCCGCAGTGTGCTTTATCCCTCTCTCTGCAACAGAAACTATATGGGGAGGTCTGCAGAAGCCCTGAGCTATGAGGGCTTATACCCGTGTTTGGGGGAAGGAGTGGCTCTTCTTTCATCTTAAAACAAACAAACAAAACACACAAACAAAAAACCCATTTAAATTTGTACAGTTTTTTTCCAATGCAAATTTGGGGAGGTCTTAGCTGTCATACTCTACAGAAAAAAGTCCACTGCCAGTCTTCACTTTCCATGGAAATACATTTATTTTATTCAGTTTGAATTTATCAGTTCTGGCAATCACAGAAAAAACATTGTCTGTTTTCTCAAAGCAGTGCTTCTCACTAAGTAAGCAATTTACTTTACCAAAAAGGTTTTTATTCTTAGTCTCATAGAAAATGCTGTAAGAGATGTTTTGTGGAGCAGCATTTATCCAGTAATTGCACTTACATCCACAAAACTGATAGTTGTTCAAAATGTCTTGCAGATAGCTGCAGCAGTGTCAATCATTTGGAAGTAGGTATCTTTTTATGGAATACTTCTCAGGATGTCTTCTTGAACTTTCCTTTGAATTTTACATAAAATAAATTAGTTCTTCCATCAGCCAGTAAATTAGAAGATTGAAGTGAGTAGCTGTTCAAATCAACATGTTGTTATCATTAGGTATCACAGATCCATATTAAAATATGGATATATTAGCTGTCTTTCCTCATCGTTCCCTTATACCTAATCATAAGGCTGTCTTCAATGCATGATTTGCAGCTGAGCTGTAACCACAGCATCAGTCTCTTCAGAGTGCTCTGAAGGCACGGCTTCAGTTAGTTACTCTGTCAATGATGTGATTGAACTGGAGAATGGAAAAAGGCTTAATGAAATAACGTTCTGGTCAGACAAAGTGGTTCCAAAAAGAGGTGTTTCTTTTTGTTCTGGATGTTGTTTTATCTCCTGCCACTTAGGTATACCTTTGTACAGTTAACTCTGATCATCTTCAAATGTGAAAGAAAATCTGTGTGTTGGTTTCATGTCTCTCTGTGTGCTTTCCTGGTATGCTTGAACTGATGTGTTCATAACTTAATTTGAATGTGTTTTCCTTGTGTTTGAAAACTACCTACTCTAAACTTCTTTTCTTTGATGTAGGACTAGTAATCTTGAGTTGAAGTTGATGTCTCAGAGCTTAAGTTTACAAAAAGCTTGTCAGACTTGCTTGCTTTTTAAACTTGCAATCTAAGATTTTTTTTTTCTTCTAAGAAAAATCTATTGAGATTTTTTTTTTCTTCTTCTCATATTTTTTTTTTTTCCCCGCTTAGGGATTTTTAATTCAAACATGTGTTCCAAAGACTGATTTTAATATGTTCAGGTGAGAGAACCAATGCACTGTCTCTCTGCAAGGTGGTTGTTACTGGGCACAGGTAAACAGGATTGCATCAGGAGCTGCTCTGCTTAGTAGAAAATGTTGAAATAGTCATCTAGGCTTTTGATTTGCCCATGCGTTACTTTTAATAAAGCATTGTGTACAACCTCTCAGCTTTTTGTAACTCAGGCCTTATTATTCCGGGAGCAACTAAGGAAAGAAGTAACATTCAAGGCACATGAAAAACAATGAGGTGGTTGGTGACAGCCAGCATGGCTTCACTAAGGGGAAATCCTGCCTAACCAATTTGGTGACCTTCTGTCATGGGGCTACAGAACTGATGGACGGGGCAGAGCAGTTGACTTCATCTACCTGGACTAGTGCAAAGCATTCAACACTGTCTCTTACTACATCAGTGTCTCTAAATTGGAGAGACATCAATTTCATAGGTGGATCACTTGGTGGATAAAGAACTGGGTAGATGGCCACACACAAAGAGTTGTGGTCAAGGGCTCAGTGTCCAGCTGGAGACCAGTAATGAGTGGTGTCCCTCAAGGATCGGTGCTGGGATCGGTCTTGTTCAACATCTTTGTTGGTGACATGGACAGTGGGATTGAGTGTGGCCTCAGCAAGTTTGCTGATGACACCAAGCTGTGTGGTTCGGTTGATACGCTGGAGGGAAGGAATGCCATTCAGAGGGACCTTGACACGCTTGTGAGGTGGGCTGATGCCAACCTTATGAAGTTTAACCATGTCAAGTGCAAGATCCTACATGTGGATTGAAGCAATCCCAGGCACAGCTACAGGTTAGGCAGAGAAGAGATTCAGAGCAGCCCTGCAAAGAAGGACTTTGGGGTTGTTGTTTGATGAGAAAGTGAACATGAGCCAGCTTCAGTGTGCGCTTGTAGCCAGAAAACCAACCGTATCCTTGGCTGCATCAAAAGGAGTGTGACCAGCAGGTTGAAGGAGGTTATCCTGCCCCTCTACTCTGCTCTTGTGAGACCTCACTTGGAGTATTGTGTGCAGTTCTGGTGTCCTCAACATAAAAAGACCATGGAACTGTTGGAACAAGTCCAGAGGAGGGTCATGAGGATGATCAGGGGACTGGAGCATGTCCCGTATGAAGATAGGCTGAGAAAGTTTGGGCTGTTCAGCCTGGAGAAGACTGCAAGGAAACCTCATAGCAGCTTTCCAGTATCTGAAGGGGGCCTACAATGATGCTGGAGAGGGACTCTTCATTAGGGACTGTAGTGATAGGACAAGGGGTAATGGGTTCAAACTTAAACAGGGGAAGTTTTGATTAGATATAAGGAAGTTCTTTACTGTAAAGGTGGTGGGGCACTTGGAGGAAGTTGTGAATGCTCCATCCCTGGCGGTGTTCAAGGCCAGGCTGGACAGAGCCTTGGGTGACATGGTTTAGTGCGAGGTGTCCTTGCCCATGGCAGAAGGTACTAACTATTCTATGATTCTATGATTCTATGTGTGTTCCTCCCACAGCTTTACATATGTATGCCTATCAGGAACACTGCAACACTTCTTGCTTCAGGACCCAAACGTGTACTGCAAATGAGATATAATGCATGACGCCCAAGTACCCAGATGAGTAATACATATACATTTGGGATGGTGGTAAGTAATGCCAGTTGCAATGCTCCATATTTGGATGATTAGAGAAGTGTATTTTGTCTTTCATTAACAGCTGAGTCGGATTATATGCTTTGCTGCTGCTGCTGTTTATCATGAATTAATGTTTGCATGTGAAGTTATATGACCCATCTAAAGCAGAGGAGAACAAGCATCACTTCCCAGTTATAAATAGCCAAGTGCTTTTTATCGGTTGTGGTGGATTTTGAGTGAGCAACAGTGCACTAACAGATAATCTGAAATGCAAACAAAATTGAAACAGTTGCTTCAGTTGACATAATGCTTCCACATATTTCTAGTTGACTTTCTTGTGTCACAAGAAATTTTTCTTGCGTATGTCATTAGAATTTTACTTTAATTTTTGGTGACTACTTCTTACAGAATAGAGACATTGCTTAAAGGGTAAAGAACTAGTACTGTTTCTCAAGTCTGCAGAGGCATTCTCAGAAAGATGGATTCCATGCTGTCTAAGCACTGCCACTTAAGGTGTATCCATCAGAATTGAAACTCCAAAATTGTGGATATAGTTCTTTTATGTTTATATAATTATTTAGTTATTTCCAATTCTGCAAAGAAAATTGTGAATTAAAACAAAATGCAACTGTACTGTAAAAAATGTCCAATTTACAGGCTTGAAAGCAAGCAATGTTTTAACATTTTGGTTTTAGTATTTCAAATGATCACTGATTTATTTAGGAGTGAGGCATAGATAATGTCCAGATTTCTGTTCTTTAAAGCAATGAGCAAACGAGATTTAAAAAAACCCAAGATGGTCTGCTGAGATTCAAATTCTACAAGGCAGGAATTTCCAAGTTTATTCTTTTTCCAGAGGAGTAGTAGCAAAGCCACTGTTTTGAAATAGGAAGGAAGTGTGTAGGGACACTGTCTTACATGATACAGTGCTGTACCTAAAACAGGTGTCTAGGTTTTGTCATTCAAAGCACAGGGAAATTGCAGTCCTGTCAACTCCAACACTACAAATTCCACAGGTGCCCTGATTTCCTTACAGCAACTTTGCCCCAAATTTTTATGCATTGGCACTTCTGGGGTTGGGCTCTAATCTTTTGAATGCTTTGAATTACTGTTAAGCTCACTTTCCTTTAGAAATTATTTGCAGCTAAAGGTAGTTCTGAGACAAATCCACTGCCCTTTGGATTCCTTTAGGACAATAAATGAGAAAAATCACATGAAAGAAAATGTAGTATTTTCAGAGAAATTTTGAAAGAAAAAATAATTTGAGACCTTTATAAAGGAAAAGGGATTCAAAAGCAGCATGTATTTATTACAATGTAGTTTGTGTAAGACTGGCCTGGTTGGTGTCTTCCTTTCCTAAAAACTTTCTGAACAAGGGAAATGTGGTGAACGCAATCAGGTGTTTGTAAAACATTTATTGTTAAATTAAAAATTATTCATCAAAATGGTAGTGATCTTGGAAACTAGCCAAAGAATTGTATGGTGAGTAAGGGAAGAATCAGATGGAATTTGTCATAAGGCGGTTTTAAATTTTTCCTGCTGAAAGCAGTGTAGAGCTGGTTATCAGACTTAAAATTTCTAGGCTTCTCCTGACCTGTGGTATGATCCTGTCACACTTCTTGTTATGCCTGATGTGATAATTTGATGCTAAAATCCTGCCCCAAGATTGAGGCTAGGTTTAGTGGTATTTTCAAAAATGAAAATGAGATTTTAATTTCAACTGCATTAATGCTTTGTCTTTTAATAAATAAAATTATAGTCTTTCAAGAGGCATTGTTTCAACTTGGCATGTGCAGCAGAAATCCACCATTTCTTCAGGAGATTATATGTGGATCAGTGAAGATAAGGTAAGTGAAGATAAGAAATTCTTGGGTAAATTTTGGGAATCCACATATGACAGCATGTTGGCAAATCAACAGATACTGCAATCCCACAGGCATCGTAATCCTTCATACAGGCTTGCTGCTATACTATTCCTGTTCACAGTACCCAAAACCAGGAAACTTGAGATACAAGGTACATTACAGTTAAGATAGGATATTTTGGTAGCTAGTAATATGAAATATTCTTGTAGAATAGACCTTTTTTAGTAATCAGACAATAGCCAGATTGTATTTGACATGCAGCAGAACAACAGTGGAGAAGGCATCTCAGTCTCAAAGTGAGTTTATAAAAAATATAGGTCTGTAGGACTCTGTGCTGTTGTATCATTAGTAACTGGAGAATTTCTGCATATTCACAAGACAAACACCACACAATATAAAGAATTAGAATCTGCCTGATATCATGCAGTAGACATCTGTCTCTGGATCCACTCAAATGGTGACATCTCTGAAATGTGGTCAGGAGGGCGTTCTCAAGCTATTAAAATAGATTTTTCAGGTGACACATATGTTTCAATAGAGATAATTTCTGATTTTTTTAATTTTCTATACAGTGTATCCTTATAGTTTGATATGTTGTCTCCAAGTTTCCATGGTCTTTTCTTCTCTAACCTTAACCTAAGATCTATAATAATGGGTCCCCTCTAGGAAGATTGTAAGCAAATCTGTTCAGCTGATCACACTTGTCTGTCTTTCATTGCTGCTTTTATTTGCTGTGCTATAGTTTTATCTATCTCTAAGGCATACTAATTTACAACTCCCTTTTACTAGACCAATAAAGAGATTTTGTGCTATGGCTTTTGTTTATTACCTGCTGCTCCGAAACACTGGGTCAGATAGAACAGCACTGCATCAACTGGAAATTGAATTGAGGCAGCTTTTTTTTTGGTTGGTTGGTTGGTTTGGTTTGGGTTCTTTTGGTGTGAGTTGTTTTTTTTTTTTCTGACTTGAGATTTATCTGATTTACTTTGAGATAAATTGAGCAGTTGCTCTTTGTGAACTTGCTACACAGTGAAGCGTGTCTGTTGCAGACAGGGAGGAAATTCCATCTTCCTGTGATTCACTGTATGCCACAGATTTCAGTTTTCTTATTGTTTCAGTTTCTTAACAAAAGAGATGGGCCTCTGTCATTAAAAAATGTGCTAAGATCAAAAATTCATAATGAAAGAAAAAGCTGATTGAACTGCCTTTGCAAATGCATTTAACTAAATAGATTGTTACACTTGAATTAATGTGAGTAACAGAGATGATTATCTGTGCTAGGAGTTTCAGACTTTAATGAATTTTGTTTATGAAATAAATAAGTAGCCTGAGGTTTTATTTCCCTTATTGACCATTTTTTGAAAGGGCATAAGACTTCTGTTTTTATAGCAGTGTTCATGTGCTTCTGTTCAGGTGCTGTGTTTCAAAGCTATGATAGGAAGAATTCCAATTTTGAATCAGTGATTCTGGCTGCTGGTAAAACCTCAATGAATTGCTGGGACCAGAGAACAGTTGACACCTGATAGTACATAGCTGAGTCCAGTGAATGTCGGATCCCTTGTAGCTGAGACCTCAGACTACAAAAAGCAGACAGTGAAGCAGAAGTTTTGTTCATTTTTCCAGCAAAGGTGCTCTGAGAAAAAAGTGGGAACAGTAGTGTGAAGGTTTTTACAAAAAAAGCTGACAGTAACCAAATCCTGTAAAAAGGTAATTAACAGGGCAAGAAGGGGCTAAATCCTTGGAGTACCTGGTGTTCCATAGGAAAAAATGTTCTGGTTTTTAGCAAAGAATTGTAGAAATGATCAGAAATGTGGGAGAATTCATGAACTGTACCACAGAGCAAAGAAAGGGCATAGAATACTTTCCTGGACACTGGCAAATGCTACATAACACATTCATAGATAGTCTTTGAAATATTCAAGAGTTTAAGAGTGTGAAAAGAAATGCATAAGACAAGCAAACCCAAAATAGTGGTTAGCCTATTCTGCGATCATGGTAATTCTTGGACTCTTTTGTGACATGGTATGGGAGTATAGTTTATCTTGTAACATATTTGTTTATAACATTTTGTAATTTTCTATAATGATTCTGTAATTTTTCTTGTCTGATACATGTTTTAACTTCATGAAGAACTGTGAATAGATGGGTCACTATAAGGGAGGAGTAGCTGACATATGGAGAGCTTGCTAATCTGCAGAGAGGTGGTAGCATGGCACTGGACAGCAGTGGATCCAGGGATATAGAAGCCATCCCAGAGCAGCAAAGGCAACTTGTTTGGTTAAAAACTCCTTGTTGCACATGTCCCTCAGTTCTCAAGGACAACAAAAAAATAAATAAAGAAAAAGCAAGTAGTTGACTACTGACAACTTGGATCCTTTTATGTCATTGTATGTTGCAACTATTGCCCATTAAGAAATGATGTTTCAAATAACTTTCTACTTCAGTATAGAGTGCCTTGTAAAAGCAGAATTATTTCCTGCAGCTGCATTATGGATGTGGAAAATTGTGTGGTTCTGTGCCTGCCAGTCCCATTAGAGGCTCTGCAGAGATCAGTAATTGCTATGACAAACTATGTTTTCCTCCTGGAAAACAGATGCTTCATAGGCAATTAAAAAATAAGCCTTTTTCTGAGATCAGGACAGATTTATAACAAAAAATTATATTTTTTACAATTTAATTCAATTACTCATTTACCTCTGTTAAGATCTAAGATGTAAACTCTCATCTGTGCTCTTTAGTTACGGTTATTGTTTTGTTCTTTCTACCTTTCATATTATTAGGTTGAAACAATTTTCTGAAAAGTGTCCTGCCAGCAAGGTTTTGTATCAAACTTCCATTTCTGTTTTAAGGTAATGATTACATGGGATGGATTTGTGACTGAAGGAAATTAATTTCAGCAGTCAATGGACTTTGTTTGTGTTATGTTCTGCTCTGAGTGAAATAACACTTAGCAATATGAAGGGATTAGGTATGGTTCCACAGGGTGGTATTTCAGCCATTGATTCTAGGAGCTGGATTGGGATTCCAGTTCTTGCTCCAATGTCTCTTTTGCATTTTATTAAATAGTCGTGTAATACAAAATACAGTCACTGGAACAAGGAGGGTAGCTGTGCCTGTGCTCTCTCATGCGAGTGGTTTGCTTAGCCCATTAGCAAGTGTTAGTGATTACATGTATGTCAGAGCTATTTTCAAGAGGATCAGAAACACCTCTGTATTTGAGGGGGGAAAATGTGAGTCTCAATGTCCCACAGACCTGCATAAAAGAGGATGTAGCACCTCGTTCCTTGAGACAGCCAGAATTTAACCAGACAAGGCCCAAAGCAGGCTGTCTTATCCTTGAAGTTATACTGGCTTTAAGGAGGAGGCTGGGTTAAGCAAAAGCATAAATTATGTTATGATTATGATTTCATAATCATTACATAAATTTTGTACACATTTATGAAGTTTCTGGCTGCTGCTTTTTGGGGATCCCCTCCATAGGAACTAAAATCATAGAATTTTAGAATTGTTTGGATTGGAAGGGACCTTAAAGCTCACCTAGTTCCATCCCCTTGCCATGGGCAGGGACACCTCCCACTAGACCAGGCTCCTCCAAGCCCCATCTAACCTGGCCTGGAACACTGCCAGGAATGGGGCAACAGTAGCTTCTCTAGGCAACCTGTGCCAGGGCCTCACCACCCTCACAGAGAAGAATTTCTTCCTAATATCTTGTGAGACCTCACTTGGAGCACTGTGTGCAGTTCTGGTGTCCTCAGCATTAAAGGGAGATGGAGCTGTTGGAGCAAGTCTAGAGGAGGGCCATGAGGAGGCTGGAGCACCTCACCTATGAAGACAGGCTGAGAAAGTTGGGGCTGTTCAGCCTAGAGAAGACTCTGTGGAGACATAGCAGCCTTCCAGTAACTGAAGGGGGCCTACAAGGGTGCTGGAGGGGGACTCTTCATTAGGGACTGTAGTGATAGGACAAGGGGTAATGGATTCAAACTTGAACAGGGGAAGTTTATACTAGATAGAAGGAAGAAGTTCTTCACTGTGAGGGTGGTGGGGCACTGGAATGGGTTGCCCAAGGAAGCTGTGAATGCTCCATCTCTGGCAATGTTCAAGGCCAGGTTGGGTGGAGCCTTGGGTGACATGGTTCAGTGTAAGATGTCCCTGCCCATGGCAGGGGGCTTGGAAATTGATGATCTTAAGGTCCTTTCCAACCCTAACTATTCTATGATTCCGTGATTCTAGGATCTGAATCTCCCCTCTGTCAGTATAAAGCCATTCACCTTTGTCCTATCACTAAAAAAAGTCCTCCCAGCCTTTGTGTTTGCAGACTACTAATCCAAGTCTGGATGCTATCCTGCTGCTCCTGGGAGCAGGTATCAAAGTTCTTTTGTGTATCCCAAATGCTTAAATGTGAGTTTTAGAGAAGAAGTCAATATTGATGTCCTTTCCCACTGCTTCAAAAGAGTGGCTTTGATGATTAAAAGGAAATCCACTGACTAATGGGCTTATTTTCAAAATTAACTAGAGTTATGAAAAAAAAGAAAACTTAGGACACCCATTAAAAATAAAGCCCTGAGGCAAAGCAATCCATTATGAAATTGTTCAGTAAAAGTATTCCTTTGAAGTTAATTTTTATGGAAATGTTGGTTGAAGTTGCATGTTCTTCCATAGAGGTAGGATATGATTTTATATTAGTTACTACACAGATCATTAATATTCAGTGCCAAAGTCATTATTTTTGCAGACAGTAATGTAATTACATGCTGTCCAGAGAGGAAAAGTGAGTATGTAGTGCACATGCTGAGAAATGCACTTGTTTATCAAGTTATCAGGTGTTCCTCGGCACTGAGAATCTGTCATCCTGAGAATATTCTATTCTAGTGCATTTTAATGAGCACTGCTGAAGCTATGAATGGTCTGTCAGCACTTTTATTAGGCATCTTATTATTAGGGAGTTTATAGGTTGGCTGTAAAACTTTGCTGTAGGCTAAAACAAGTTAATACTTTCAGAGCAATGTTTTGTGCCAAATTAAATTCGGATAGCTTTAGGCATTTTTCCATGTTCGTATCAGAAGGCAATATTCATGTTCTGATTGAAATCTTTTGGATAAGGCAAGGCAAAATACAAATGGCCTCGACCTGCAGCTTTACTTATAGCAGACAGTAAAGACAGTCTAGTGCTGTAGAATAGATGTTTCATGTAATAACGATATACGGTGGCTGTAGTGGTGGACTCAGTGTTTCAGAGTTGAAGATAGAGTCCCTATTGAAACAGAATCCTTCTTTGCCTGAGTAGGATCTTCAGAACTGGAGCTACCCTGAGGCTCGCTGTGAAAAACCTATATGACTAACTCTGACAGAAATAAATGACATCATTTAAAATGAAAACTATTAATTTAAAATACTGCTGAAAAGTCCTGGTGATTTTCCTGTGTTGCACTCAGTGACTAGCTCATCAGAACAGGGAACTTGCAGGGGTCCCTGGTTTACCTTTGTTTGTAGAGCAAATGCTCTCATTTCATACATCAGCATTCATAGCTTGCTACTGCTGTTCTGCCAAGTCAAAGCATATACTTTTCAGGAGGAAAGGACACAAAGTATTATATCATTTGATGGTCACTTCAAGACCTTGGATGTGGAAGTGTTTTGATCTTTAATTTCACAAAATTGTTGACATGGAAGCTGCATAAACCTGTAGCTAAAGAATCTCAACTTAAAAAGAAAAAATCAAATGATAAAGTATAATAAGTTCTGTGAAAAAGTACTTGCTTTATTTCAGTACAACATGAAGAGGGCAGAATGCCACATAGAGCACATGTTGCTATAGTAAAAAAGATTTGTCATGTAGCACTGTCACTCTGACCTTAAGTCCCAGACTGCAGTTTATTCAATGGTAAAGGACACACTGTGTAATAAGTTGAATAAGTAATGAGTTAAATGTGGACAGATTTTATGAACTCAGTGGTTTCCTTAATGCATGGAATTCAGGGGAGAATGTCAGAGCCAAAAGGGTTCCTCCTTTGTCTTTCTTTTTCATTTGCCTTTCTTCATCGCTTCAACTGTCTCCCAGCTGATATCTAACGATTTGAATACAAACAAGGTACATGAGTCACCTTGCAAACAGTTTCAGGCACCTTCTGTGGGAGTCCAGCATCTGTGGAATACAAATTGTATAAAAATCCAACTAATGCAATTTTCTACCAAAAGCTAATTCCTAAGTTTTTACAGGTTAGATAATTGTTTTTTAAATTAACAATGAGCAACTATTTAAGGTGGAACCTGAGTACATCTGAACTCAATCAAGAGTAATTCTGTGGACAAAACTGTGTCAAGCTTTAGTGTTTTATCAAGTATTACAGCTGTGCTAAATGTTGGGCAATTATTATAAGATTATCCTCAGTTCTTCCACTTCATTGCAGTGGAGAGTCCCCTTTGTGGTGGTTTCCAGTTTGAGCCACAGGTTATTCCTGTTGAGTTTTCAGTGGGTTTGGGGAAAAAGTGAAATCAATAAGGCATTTTGAAAGTTTATTTGGTCCTCTTTCTTCTGTGCAAAATTATAAAGACAATGCCCCAATTTTGAGAACCTCTCTAAAGTAAAGCAACTGTCACAATTTAAAATACAAATTTCTTCCTGTTCTGCCAAAAAAGCCCCTTCATTTATCAAACATCCAAGGCAACTACACTTGCATTCAAGTATGTGCTTCAAGGTATCCAAACACTGAATTTCATGGTTTGCAGGAGTTTCATCTACAAGATGAAGAGCTTTTACATAATATTTTTAAATATTATGTAATAATAAAAATAATAAAATAATAAAAATTTTGCATAATGATATGCAGATATTTTATTATCCTGCAGAATCTAGTATTTTTTCCAGTACTTTTTTTGTGTTGGGTTATTTCTAGAGAGGAGACAGTTCTAAAATTTGTTTCGTTGGCTGCCTTTGCAAAAGTACCATGCATAAAGTGAGTTCTTTCTTTTTTTCTGTACATATTTATGGTTTCATTTAAAAATCTAAGAAAACAATAGTGAAGACTGCAGAGAAAAAGACTCACTGCACAAACTTCAGGTAGAGACAACTAGAGATAAAAGATGCTTGCATCTCAAGAAAGTAATTTAGTCTACAGCATTAACTGGGGCTTTCATAAAGTTCAAACCCTGACTCAACAACTGCTGAAGCTCTAATATGTTTTGGCCTGAGCTTTTTACTGAAAGTGATCTCTGTAGTGTTTGTAGGTAGACAAGATTTTGCCTGAGCTGCTAAGTGATGCTGATCTAATAAGTGTGTCTTTCTAAATGAGAGGACTGGGTCCCTCTAATCTTTCTAAGAAACCCGCACACATGGCAATGTGTGCTGCAGCTTTGTGGAAGCTGATTGACTCCCCAGCTACTGATTCAACAGAGCATATAAACTGCAGGTTTCTCTCAGAAGAGCCACTGATTTATCTCTTTTCTGTACCTGGAAACAGTTTTCCAACTTGAGGAAATAGTTATTTTTGAGCCTTTTAACACTTTCCTGTCTTTGAAGGAAGTTGGTTGATTGTATTGAAAAGGCCTGGAAGAGAGAGGCTGACATGGAGGGTGGTCACATTATCTGGTCTTCCTTAGGCAATCAGGCTAAAAATGGGCAGAGAGATCTGTGCTAGCAATGAGTTTGATTATATATTTCAAAGTCCACAAAGTTATGTGGAAGTGTTTGATGAAATTTTAAACAGTCTCATAGAAATTCAGGAAAAGCATTTGTACTTGTCAGTTACTTCAAAAAAGTAGTTCTTAATTAGTGCCTGATATTTTTTCTTCAATTAATTGTTCTTACTGGTTGTACTGTAAATTCAGATGCTCACTTTTCAAAATTACGTACTTTTTTCAGACATGATAATCAAATACAAGAAAACTAAAGTTGATGTTTAATGAATATGTATGTTCATAGAATAGGTATGTATCCTGTTAGATGCTTTAGTCTTGATGTTAAAGTCACTGAGGTAAAATATATTTTGTTGTTGTTTTAAATAAATTATTGAGGCATAGGCTGAATATGTTATTTACGTCATTGCAGATCCTTACCTTGTCTATCTCAGTTTTATGGATGTGCAGAAATTCTGTGTCTGAGAGAAAATCTTCAGGTGGGGTGATGTGAGAAGAAAGGTAAAACTGACATTCTGTTCGATTAATACCCCTATGGCCACTATGGACAGTTAGTCAAAGGGAATCTGAAAGAAAATCGATGAGAATACTCGACAAAAAAAGATGCCAAAGAGGAACTTTATGTAAGTGCTAGTTAGACTGTGAGAAGGACGAAACAATGGCCAACGAGCCAACAAGTAAACCACAAGTTTTCCTACTTTCAGATAAATGTCAGTTCCGCTAGTATCCTTGCTGCCTGTTTGAAATGGTATAGGTTTTGTTTGTAGTTCTAAAGTTGTATTTTTTTATTGCTAGTCTATGTTTAACCTATACCTGTGGTTATAAAAGTATGCACTTTGCTAGTAGTGTGAAATATGTCTGTGCTGTCAAAGGATTGTTAAATAAGCCCTGTAAAAGGTGACGATTAGACTATTCCTCTTTTTATAGTCCAAAAGCAGAAAGAACCATTAGGTTTATCCAGTGTGACTTTTTACATATCACAGTCCATTACATTTCATCCAGATATCCCATTTTATAAATGTGGATTTTGGTAAACAAGTAAATTAAGCCAATTAATCTGGGAAATTTTACTTTGTACAACGCACTGAATAGTTGGGATTGAGTCGCATTTACTATCAAGTACCTGCAGTAACTGAAAACTGGAGTGAGATATGCCTAGGTGATATCAGTTGCCTGTTGATATATATTTCTGTTTTCCCTTATTCTAGGCACTTTATTAAAGAGGGTACCTGTCAGCTGGAACTGTTCTTATATTTTGTTATGAATAAGGATGTCTTGAAGCAATAATGGAAGTCTCTAAAGGGAAGAATAGTGATAATTCTTTGACTCTTTTTACTGGTCTTATGGCTTGGAGTCTGTGCTTGTCCCGTCAACTTTTTAATTAAGCATTCTTTACTTTGTAGTTCTGTGCCTCTTTCTTGTAACTCCCTTCTTCCTTAGAACTTTACCACAATTGCAAGTGGAATTTTCTGCTTGGTCACGGCTTTTACTTGTGTTTGGTTTGAGTGAGATGGCCTTATAGTCCTTAGCTGCATTCTCTATGTCTCAAATTCCTCTCATTTCAGTTTCCCTGACAACTTTCAAAGACATATCCTGTGGTAAAGGGTTTTCTGGGCCTAGCTGAGGTATTGCTTTTAGAGGAAAACAAAAAGAATGGTAAAAATTAATGCAAAATGCATCTTAAACTTTTCCTAGATGATTAAAGGGGCAACCTGTTGTAGTTGCAATGCATGAAACGATGCAGTACCGTGGAGGGAGAGTGCAGCATGTAAGCATCCACTACAATCATAAGGCAGAAGATCATCAGGAGAAAAGGAAGATGACCTTAAGCTTCAGGTTTACCTTCAGAGCTACATGTAGTTGAGGTTTGATGACAATAAGAAGGTCCTTGGTTCAATCCTGTTTCTAAGATGCTGTTTCTAAGACTGAAAATGTCATAGGTTATTCTTCCTGACGGTTCAGTAGGAATTACCACATGCTGATGTTTATTGTTCCAGGGTGACAGGATTATCTTTGTTTCAGCAAAGGCAGGCAAGCTGAGACAAAACAGTAAATGTCAAATAACTGGATTTATAAGAGTTAACTTGTCCATTTTTGCTGCTTTGTGAGTGCCCATAGCTTGAGATGGTTTAATTCACTAGTTACACCAACCTCACATCTTCCTGAGCTACTTCTGGTTTTAAGAAGAAAGGGGAATGGTGTGATAATACAATCCATCTCAGTGGCATCCTACGCTTCATATTTCAGGGACAATCTATGTAGTATCAACAGTGCCAACCTTAGCAAATAGATATTGAGTCATAGAACAGATAATTCTTTATTTTCACTTTTTTTCTGTGGGTTCCATAGTGGGATGTTCCCAGTTTGGTGCATACTGGATGAAATTTGGGAATATAAAAGTGTCTTAAACTACCTTAGGTTCACAACTTTAGATACTTCTAATTTTTTAAAGGCTTTAAAATACTTTTGATGACTGACTAATAGTTCTACAAGTTCCAAGAAAAACATCATGAGGAAAACACCATGAGGAAACATCAGTGGGTTTGGTTTTTATGATAAAAATAAGTCCAATTATCATTCTTTTGACTTACAGTGAGCACTTCACAGAAAATTAATTTGTGAAAATAGAGAAAAATATGCACATCAAGGGATATATTTTAAATACGAGTATAGCAAGTAGATGTGTATACCTTTATTGCATCTGTCCTCTTTTGCTGTATGTTTTTCTGTCCCCATTCTGTCAATCTGCAGTTTTAAACAAAGAATTCCAAATGTCACTGATATTTTTGTTTTAAAGACAGAATCTGTAACACTTCAGAGATTGTATTAATAGCTGCTGCACTTTGCTGTACACAATATATCAGCGTTTTTCTTATACACACGTTTTAGGAGCATTAAATCTGTAATTCTTAACATTTCTTACTAAAATGTATTGTTAAATTAAATAATGCATTATTAAGAAACATTTTTTAAAATAGAACCTAGTAAGTTAATGTTTAATCCTTTGCAAAGGATAAGCTACATTTAGTTTCTCTGTCTACTTGTTCTGGTATAATAGTGCTTCCCTGTTTACTGTTCACATGATTGATTATTTTTACTTGATATTTTACGCTCTGTTTGCTTATTCTTTTGCCTATATATACATGTGTAAATATGCATCCTGTACAGTTGCACTCATAAGTCACTGTAAGGCTCTTAGTTTTCTTTCCCATTACAATTCTAAATACCTAGGTTTCAGAGTTTTCTCTTGGCCTCAGGTAAAAAGGAGAGGTCTTGAATGAGATAAAAGTGGGCTATTGCAAAAGGAACCATTGCTTTTGCTTCTTTATTTAAACAGCAACTGTTGAAGTCTGTAAGGTTCTGTATCAACACCTTCCAAGAACAGGCCTATGCCTGAGGTCATGTTAACCTGAGGCACATATATTACATCCCGTGGCAGTTAACACATCCATTTCTTCTCTCTGATTTCAGCAGAAAAGGTCTTCAAAACATGCACAGAGCGAATTCTTCTGTCTGCATGCGCAGATTCTGCGATTCTTACCGATTTTTAGTCACATTCCTAAGTGGAGTAGTTGGCTGTAATGATTGGATGAGATCCTTAGCTGTGTTTTACGTTAGACTGTCCCAATTCCTAAGAAGAAAACCTTCAGCTGTAAGCTGAAGTTCAGCTGAAGCTAAAGCTGAAGCTGCAGTTTAAGGCATCAAACCAAGATGTGTTTTTACACACATAACCATTTTTATTTCATAAAGAATTCCAGGAGGTATCTTTAATTTTCAATACATTAGAGCATAGCAATCAAGAAAGGTTATCATATTCAAAGATACTTTTCCAATCCCTTATATTTTGAGGGGGGTATTTTGAGGGTGGAACACTGTGTAAACTTTCCCTGTTCTTTAGTATTGCTTAGGTCTTTTTCACCCACTGCAGGCGCACCCTGGTGCCAAGCCAAAGGGATCTTTGGCCACTTATGTCATAGTGAAGAAGTCTGGACACAAGTGCTTTATCATCATATCAGTACTTTAACACAGCAGTCATTAGAAGACTTTGTATGTGTAAATCTATGATTTTATGAATTTTGTGTCTACTTTCTTCTGTCTAGGTTACCGAAACGTTGGCATGCATGATTTCTAGTGGCATTGTAACCTCAGGGGAACTCCTTGCAACCGCAGCAATTTATTCAGCCTCATGGGAATTTATATTTGGCCTTAACTGACAGTTTTACTCATCTCATAAAGTGATTGGTCTCATATGACAGTAGTAGCATATGCAGTAAGGTAGTAAGTACCATCTGCTGATACATTTGGTGTACAAGTTTATACATTAAATACTTCATGTATTTTGTAGACTGATCTGGGCAAATACAGAAGTTTCTTAGCATTGTAAATGTCTTCTGAATTGCCCAGCTCCCAGGTGATACCAGATTTGCTGCTCAGATGGGTGAGTGTTCTCAGGTTTGAAAAGCCTGCTTGCCTGGACATTAACCTACATGTCCAGTTCTTATTTTCCAGAACATATACTATGGCTTGCACCCTTTGGGCTCAGTCAATGACCATTGCACATAAATAGGAGATCTAAGATGTTGTAAAATAAAGTCAGTTTATCTTGTAAATGAAGCACACTGATGCCTTTGTGGAAATACAGAGGAAAAGCACTTCTAAAAAATCTAAAAAGACAGCAAAAAAACAAACCATAAAAACATAGTTTGTAAGACTTTTGCTCTTTTATTGAAAGAACACAAGATATGCTTTGACAGCTTTCAGAAACTGTCCATGTGTGCGGATGTTCTGAAAAGTTATCAAAGCAAAAGTTACATAGCTAGAACATCATTAAAAGATTTTTCTGATTAATATGTAAATGTTCAGTGGAAATCTAAGATGCATTGCTATAGTCCCTGACTTCTTCCTCTAATATGTAGTTTTAAATCCATGTTACATAGATTATCTTCCAGAAACATTTACGAATCTGTTACTGCTTTGTGGTACAATTGATGATGCGGTGATTCAGCCTTATCTTTAGAGCTGGAGAGTATTGGTAGTATGGGCGTGTAGGTACAGCAGGAGGTGAACAAGTAGAAGATGTAGAGCTGCAGTGTGCCTGTCACTGCTGTGTAAGCCCTCCTGTGCAGCACCCCACTACTGGCGCTCCAGGGTGGGAAGAGTGGGTATCTGACTTGTCTGCTGTGCTTGAGTCTGAAGAGCTGGAGTAGATTTGCTGGTGAGAATGGCATGATTGGCTCAATACCGGGGAATATTTGAAGGCACTCTGAATTGCTTGCTATTTTCTAGGCGCTGGCTTAGTTGATTGCCTTGTGATGAGTCTGATTTGAAGGCATTGCACTTCAAAATAGATTACTAATAACTCCATGTTCTTTTTGGGGGAAATGTGTTAGGAAGTTGTCTCTACGCTAATGTAATATATATAATAATATATTATTAACACAATATATTGTGCTATATATTAATATTAGTATAGTATTACTTATATACTAATATTTTAAATTATCTAACTTACTGGTGTTCAGGATGATACATTTCTGCTTCCTGATTTCTAAACAAGTCTTTTCACTTGCTTGTGTAATGTGTAGCAATAGTAGCAGATATCCATAAGCAAACACAAAGGAACAGAATAGTTCATTGGTATTAGGCTCTAGTTTGGAAACTTTTCTTCTCACAGTCACACCATGGACACTGGAGCTGAACAAGAATTTTCTCTTTTGACTGGAAGATGTTGATTCATTTCAAAAAAATGAACCAAAAATGTTTGGCATAACTGCAGCCATTCACTCTTGTAACGCAAAATTTTAGATTAAAATAAGGGAAGGTGTCATACTGCATTCTCTTACCCCACAAAGCTTGCAGTAGGCTAGGGGTGAAAGTGGTTCATTCAGATTTGGATATTCCAGTACAATATTCTTCCTATTCTAAGCATGAATTTAAGCTCTTAAACCACAGTTTGCTGGGTACTCTAAACAAAATTATCTCAATTTGGAGAACATAAGGTGGTCATTCTCTTAACAGCTTTTGACTAAACCTCTTGAAAGTATCAAGTTGGCTTCAGTCTCAGATGTTTGCATAAGGCAGGCAGATGACTTCCCTTTCCCTCTCATCCCGAGTGTTTCTGTATTATATCTAGCTGCATTTTGCTCTTAATATCCAGCTGTGTGAATTTGTTGTTTGAAAGAAGAAACATTGTATTTGAAAGTGTCAGGTTTGCAACTAATTCCCTCAAGCTTTCCCATTAAGAAGACAAAACAAAACCAAAAACATACCAAACCCCCAAATATTTAAATCATAGGGGTGAGTATATGAAGTACACAGGTGATGCATCAAATCAAACCCCCTAAATTACTTCTATTCTAAGGTAAGAAAGATACAATGATGCTAAAGGTATTTTTTTGTGGGGAAGGAAGAGGGGGGGGCATGGTTCTTCTTTGTCCATGGCTGCATCAGCTAGAAGGTTAAGTAGACTTGCTCAAACACCTGCCCATGGGGCAGGCACTAACTTTTAAAGGACATTTCAGAAGCATTTAGAACCCTTTGGTTCTCCTTCGTAAAACCTTATTTTCATGTGACATGTTTTCACTTTAGTATGTAAGAAATTATGTACCAAAAGAGAAGAAATGGCTTCTTGTTTACTGTGCAATGTATTTAGGAGGCCTGAAATGTTCGGAAAGCTTTAGAACTCACTTTTGTCATTATTTTTCTTTTACACTAGATGTAAAGTTACAGGAGTATGGTAGCTTGAGAGCTCAGGCAGTGCCACCCAAAGTAGAGAAGAGGTGATCATTTGGAAAGGAGAAAAAAATCTACTGTCTGAAATCCTTGAACTCTGTACCTACTTGGTTTCAATACCCGTAATTTTTCAGAAAGATTAAATCTTAGCAAAAAATTCTGCGTGATTACAGCTGAGTAAGGCAGACAAGGAATGTAGAAATACAGATTGCTAATGTAGAAAACCCTCCAACTGATATTTTTGGCAGTCTATCTGGAAATGAGATTTAGCTTTATTTCTTCTTTCCAAAAGGACTTCTGTCAAAAGATCACTTTTATATAGAAAATTTGTGCTTTTTTCTGGTGTTTTTTTTGGGGGGGGGAACACAAAATTCTTACATCAAAAGTCTCGTTTTTTTAAAAATATTATGATCAAGACTTTTTTTTTTTTTCTGGATACTGAAATGAAGCAAGCAAATCACATGCATTTTTAAGGGAGCAATTGATCATGCAAATCATATCAGGACCTGTCTCACCTGTTCCCTGACTTCCTCCCTTTGAATAGTTGTCTGCTCCCTAACTTCCATCTTAGCTGACTAATCAACTGCCCTGTTCAACTCCCACCTGTGAGCTCTCTGTCACTAGACATTATCCACATAGCTTTCTTTTTAACATTTTTGTTTCTTTCTTTTCTTGTGTTTTTCTTTTCCTTGGTAACTGGTTTATGAATGAGTAATTTTACTTTCATACATTTGTTCTTGGTGACCATTAGAAATTGTTGCCTCATGACAGACAACATTGGACTGTAAATATTTAAAAACCACTAAACACTTTTGATGTAAAATATTAATTGAAAGTAAGTCTATAGGTTGCTCATATTAGCACTCTAATGAATTTAAAAGTTGCTCATTCCTTATGTGAGGAACAGCCAGGTAAACTCAATATGTTACTCTCTTCAAAGGCAAATGATAATTATTCAATTCAATTCAATTCAAAAAAAACAATAATTATTCAGCTCTGCTAAAATCCACCAAAAACTTTTGGGAAGCTGTGTACCAGATTAATATGTGTCAAGGGATGACAACTGAAAGACACCATCTTGCTGGAGGTCTTGCACATTGTCCTTTTGAAATTTAGAGGTGCTATGGAGGTATTTGTGAGGAGGGAATGAGGGAAGAAGCAGGCATAAAAATAAAACATTTTTAGCGTTTCCCGGTATATTGCTGTAGTCACTACTTGCTTTATTTATAGGACTATCAGACCCAAATGCATACTCACTCTTACCTGTGACAAACTGGCAAGTGGGACATAAAAATGAAAGATTTTTTCCCTTAGGTGGTAGCTAAGGAATCATTGATCTTCCCTAAACTAACATTAATCTTAGAAAGGCAGCTAGAGGCTTGTAGGTCTTTCATGGAGATTGAAGGCAGTAAATTGGAAAACAAAAAAAGATCCCTTTGTCCATTTTCCTTATTGTTGGGAATATTTTATAACATTGTGATTGCCAGTTGATTAAAACTTTTATTTCATTAAAGTTTCATGCTTGGAGAGTAATTGTTCCCATAACTAGCTTGGGCAGTAGTCTGCAACATAATTGATTAGAAAACTAGGCTTCTTTTGCTGCCTGTGTCATTAGTAGAAACAGTCTGTGGATCAACTTTTAGAAAATCTTCTGAAGTATTCAATACAACAACCTCTAGTGAGCAATTCCAAAGCAGCAACAGACAATATCTTATTTTCTTAGCAGATCAGGTGATTCAAAAAAGCACAAAAGTAATGGAGGCAATTATTTCTTATCTTTTCATAATTAAAGCAGCAGGGCTTGGAAGCACAATATTTGGGTATATTGGTGGATAGGTTGGATGTTTTGATTGCCATGTCATCTAAATTATTCCTTCTGCATTTCCCAATCCCTATTGCTACATTAAGGTTTTATATAATCTGTGATGCTGCTTTGTTGTTGTGAAGAAGGACTTGGATTGGTAAAACTGGATTTGGATTCCAATTAAGACACAGTCCTTGTACCTGGGCCATTTGTCTAAAAGAGATACTCAGAAGATGTTAATGTTGTAAAATTTATGAAATGAGTCTGTACATGGTTGGTAATTCCATATAACGCAATAAATGCACAGATCTTGCTTTTAGCACAAAAAAGGTAGAACTTGGCAGCAGCATATATAATAATGTTGTATGCTCTTGCCTCTAAAATAAAAACAGGCCCCCCAGATCTTTCACATGGATGTAAGCACACTTTTCAGTGTTTGAATTTCTCTCTGATTACTAAAATGTGTAGGGAGAAGCCTCTTGCTAGATGTGTGCCAAAAAGAGTGGAAAATGGCTTTCTCTGTTCACCTTTCTCCCTGCTTTTCAGCAGTCTGACCATTAGATTGTAGGTTTGACTACACCACTACAGTCTTGCTGATCTTTTGTAAATGCATACTTTTAATTTTTGAAGTGTATGAAACTCTCATTGCTGTGAAATAAAAACTTACACCAGCTGTGAAGACTTAGCTATCATTGTATTTTTGAGTATTACTTAAAACTGGGATTTTGTTTCCTTTGTATGGTAGTCCTGAATAAGAGGGAGAGGGTGTCTCAGCTTGAGACTGAACTACTCAGAGGTTCTATGATGGCTGGTTAAAGGGATCCAAAACCTGAACCATTCCTGAGCTAAGTTTTGCAAACAGAATCAAGTAGTTTTCAGAAAAGTTAAAGTTCACCAATTTATTCTGCTTTAAAGAGGGAGAAAACAGACACAGAACCCCATCTTTGAGTGATAAATAAAATTTAACTTTGGGGTTGGCAAATGTTGACTGTAACTGGTTTTTGGCTGAATTCAGTACCTTGGGAAGAATATCTATGAAAAGAATACCTTTGGGTTTTGGTTTTTTTTTCACATTGGAGTTTTACATTTTCCTCATTTCTCAGACTACCCTAGTGATTAGATTGTACATTGCCTTGAGGTTAAATTATGAGTTTAAATTGAAATAAATGTTTTCATGATTATGCCGTAAACTATATCTGAAACAATGTCTATAATGTGTGTTGTAAGGTATTGAGTCATGTAATCGTAATTATAAATGTAATATATCTAGCCATATAGGCATGACATTACTAGGTAAAGTTTCCATGTAAACCATTCTTATTCAATGATGTACGGAGGTTCCAGGAACTCTGGAAATGTACATATTAATAGTTTCCATCGTTCATACATGAACTAAATATTTTGATGTCAGAAGAATTAGTCTTTTGACTTACTAAGTTGAGGGCAATTTTTGAGAGCTGATAGGATTTTCTTTCAATGGTGAAGCACATACAGGTCCAGATTTGAATTGTCACTTCTGTAGAGAAAGGAAGTGGTGGAGATCAGTCCTGTATGGCTGAAAGGTACTTGGTGCTAAAACTTAACGGATGAAGATATTTATAAAAGCATGTTTTCAAATCTTTTATTCATATACAGTTTTACCAATTTATTCCCATCAGCCTGCTATTTTCATTTCCCATATATTTACATAGATATTTTCTCAAATACTGTAAAACTGGAAAAAAATTGCTACATTATTTTTGAGAGACAGAAACTGAGAGAGAAATAAAAGCTGATAGTTATTTTTGTCTAAAGTGTCATGTTACAATCAGAGAAATTAAAAAGTTTTGCTTAGTGTTCCCCTTGGATAGATTTTGTGTTTTACCCAGCTGTGTGGTTAGAATGGTGTCAGCAGAGAAAGCCACGGTGGGTCTCTACAGAGAGGGAAAATGTCTAGGTGAGGTGCTAACTTGCCACTTATTCCTATAAAAAAAATCTCTGTGGCTTCCAGATCAAACATCTATCTTTTCTCTACACATCAGGGAAGCTTCCATTCTGATGTTTTTTCAACAATCTTTTAGTTTTGATTGGAAACATCTTCTTTTGGAAGCCTACTTTCATTTCTGTCCTGTACTCAGAGAATGCCTCTGGGCTCTCCCTGTTTAGTGTATGCCAGGGAAACCGAGGGCCTGATGAATTATACTGGATGGTTGGTAGCTTGCCTTCACTGGAATTACTGAAAACTGTGTGGGGTTTTTTCACTTGGCTGTTCATTTAAATGTTGCCAGGAGTCCTCTGTTTTACTCATTTACCTTCCATTGCTTTTATTTTAGGTGATGGAGATTATAAACAGTTCCTAGAAACATATTCCCAATTGCAAATGTTTATTTTTCTTCTTTATCATAGTTGTTTTGATGACAGTTCATCTTTCTGCCATCAGAATATCAGAATTTATCCTTGATGAAAAAAATGTATTGGCTTTTTCTATGTTGCATGAGCTACAGCAGAGCTGGAATCTGTGACAATCATTCTGTTTCTTATTCCTCTCTTCAATATAGAGCAGTGTCCTGTCTTGAACTGCTTGTTGTAATGAGTGCTTTTTGATTTTGGTGGCTTTTTTGCTATACTTGAGTTGTAAATTCTTCATGCCTCTTTATTTTAGGTCACTTTTAGCATCTTTAATTCTCAGTTGCATTAAAAGGGAACCTCACTCCATATAGCTCGTTATGGACACGTAGATTCTTATTTCTCCTACATATTTGAATATTTTGTACTCCTAGGGCTATCTGTTAATTAATAGACTGTACAACAAGAAGAAAACAGCACCTTATGGAAATACAACAGTCAAAGAAAAATCACCAATTACATATTCTGTGCTGTGAAAGGCTATTCATGGCATTTTTTTTGAAAGGGAAGAGAGGCAAAGTTAATTTACTGAGTAATATGTTGCAAGTGTGAGAGAACAGAACCAATCATTAAAATGAATTGCATCCATATAGTCATTGTCAGTGTCTGAGATGCAGTGGTAGGGGGAGCTTTACAAACACTTATTTGTCATTGTGTGGAGACACAAACACATATGACAAATAGCAAGCCATGACAGTCAGTGGTCTTTGCCTTGAGACAAAAAGAGCACCTGCATGGCCATCAGCTGTTGACTTCTGGTGGGATTATACAATGCCAGGTGCTCAAAAAGAGCTCTGGGAATTGCTTTCTTCCCAGAAATAAAATGCTGCTTTCAGTTCCACAGCCTGCAGTGAGCATCCTAAAAGTACTGCCTGAAGAAGAAGGAGATTTGCAATTATGAGATGCTGATTAAGTGTTGGGCCAGGGTGGGTTTGAGATTTATAAGTAACTGGTGCAAAAAATTAATACAGAAGTGTTGGAGAGGAAGTCTAGCATATTAAATGAGAAGAACTTAGCAAATTTCTGTATTCAAAAGCGTGTTCTGTGGGAGAAGGGTTTTTTTTTGCCATCATTTTTATATCATGGGGGAGGGACAAAGATGGGAGGAAATAGGTTTCTATATTGAAATAGATTTAAAATCCCCTAATAAAATCATGGTCTTTTCAGGTTAGATGTTCTCTGCACATACTTGATAACATTTTAATGCCTAAACAGACAGAAGAAGTCTGGAGAAAAGGGTGAAACAGCTCAGCATGCATCTAGGAAACAAACCTGTCAGAGGTACTTTACAATTGCATTCACAAATTGAACATGTATAACATGGTGATCCTTTCTTGATGTTAACTTTTGGTGTGAGTACTTCTCGTTCACCACATTTTATTTTTTGAGGAATTAAAAAAAAGTCTCATTATCAATAAGCAGAAAATACTATACTAGAATAAGAGAATGCATAGTGTTTGATGGTGTAAATACTCTCAAATTTTTCCATTAGGCATGTCATTGTGTGAACCATGTAACGTACTTAGAATGATTTTTCATCTCACATAGCAATTTAATTCTCTTTTCATGGACTGTAGTTGGAATTCTAGATAGGTATAGCTGCTTATTTTGAAACAATAATAAGTTTGTCTGTTTTGGAATACTAGAAATCAAGAATTTCAAGGGAAAAGAAAAAAACCTTTTTAATTGATGAGTTACACAATTCTTCCAGACCTGGCTGTGTGTTGGATGTTTCTGAAACTAATTTATAATAATGAGAGGAATATTTGAGATAGTGCATGTTGGAATTTAGTAGCTGCATGGCAATGGGATCCAGAGAAGACAGAGTAGACCCCTAAGGTGACTTAGGGTGAATCTGGAAGACAAAACACTTTTGGCTGCTTTGCTGTGTGG
Source organism: Psittacus erithacus (assembly GCA_009867235.2). Classification (NCBI taxonomy): domain Eukaryota; kingdom Metazoa; phylum Chordata; class Aves; order Psittaciformes; family Psittacidae; genus Psittacus; species Psittacus erithacus. The sequence continues at coordinate 67,537 of WYDI02042253.1, forward strand.
TAGCTGTGTTCTTGTCATAGATGAGTGCTAAAGCATCCTTGAGCTTATTGGAGACTGTTTAATGGTCCAGGTCGCTAGAGCTCAGCCAGTAGTCCCACTGTCTTTTGCATCTAGTGTGTTTGGTTGTTTTTTAAATAGAAAGTGGTTTTAAAGTAGATTTTAAGGTATTTATTGGTGGCACATTTTTTAACATAGTAATTTTCCAGGCATGTTACTCACAAATTGATACAAAGCTAAGATCAGGTTTTAGCCTAAGCTAAACATGACAGATTCTTTTACCAAGATTTGAAAAAGAGCAAAGCCTTTAAAAATCACGGATATTCCTTTACATGATGTAGTTATTTAAAAGAAAATGAGAAGTTGTTATAAATTAATTTTTGTAGCATTCTGTGGGACTTGTAATCACAAAAGCTTATGTTAAACATTTCCAAGAAATTCATGTAATGAACTACTTTAGTTTGTCTTTGCTTTCTGTAATATTTTTGTAGGAAATTTAGACAGTAATCAAATCCAGCTCTTTGTTTCAGGGTAAATAAAGATTTCTCTTCTAAACAAAGCTAACAGTTTTGAGATACTATTTCCATAGCTGTACTAACCTCTAATCTTGGACCAGGCATTGTGTTTTGTGCTGTACAGGCAGAACAAAGTCTTTATTCCTGAAGACAGAGAAACTGAAAGATAAATCCATATAAGTAAGACAAATATCACTGGCCAAGTAAAAGGATTAAGAGGAGAACAAATAAGAAACCTTTCTGTGTATGGTGGAAGAAAAAATGTGAGAGAAGAAAGGGGACAGAAACAAAGTGGAAGTGAAGGAAATAGTTAATACGTTTAATCAGCTGATGTCTGGAAGAAACATGCAAAATCCATTGCTGGGTGGTAAGTGGAGGGTGCATTTGAACAGGCAGTTTTGGAAGAGAGCTTATGGCTGTGGGCATTAAGTTTAAATTGGATGAAGGATAGCTGCTCTGCCAGAAATACAAAAGACAGCAAATATCTAAAGGGTGAAGCCAGCTGGACAGCAGGAATTGGGACAAAGATGATTTGCAGCACAGCAGCAAAGCCAGGAGATATTGTAGGGGGAGAGACTTTCAGTGGTTAATAGATAAGATACTGGGGGCAAAAGATTTACAAAAAAGGTCACAGGAACTATGGAATGACAGAGAAACTCATCAGGGGAATGGTGCTGGCAAAAGGTAGTTTTAGGGTACAGTGAACCAGTCTCTGATGAGCAAAAGTCATGGAAAGTGATTGAGGCGTGTGAGAGTGGAGGAGCAGATAGATAACACCAAAATAGGTTAGGAACTAGTCAAAGTAGAAGCTGAAATAATTCAAAGTGAAAATAGAAGAGCAGATGGCAAGAAAAAGACAAGCCTGATGCTTTGGTGGAATGACCACATGGTTCACATTTGCCAGAGGTGGAGATGTCAAACTTCAGTGAGTACAGAGTGTGATAACCTGGGCTCAGAACTGCTCTGTCCAGACTCTCCTGGCTTCCTGCTAGCTTGAAGTACAAGTTCTATGAGCCATCACAGTCTGCCCACTGTAAGGATGATGGAGAGAGCTGAGAATGCAGTAGTACAGTGCAGGGAAGAAGAAAGAATGGATGCTACAGAACTTAAAAAAAAAAAAAAAAAAAAAAAAAAAGAAAGAAAACCATAGAAAGGAGAAAAGGAAGAAGAAGAAAGAACTGAAAATTATACCAGCTTGTATGGAGAGCTACAGTATGACCGCCAGGCATCCAGGAAGAGAAAATGACAATAAGTGATGAATTAAATGAGATAATAATGCATATCAATTAATGAACCTCATAATGGGGGCTGAATTTATTTTAGAAATTGTTTTTAAAGTAGCTGATTTGATCTGACATGTATAGTCCTTTATCCAGTTATGTTATATTGAACAGCTATCATCTAGGAAGCGCAGGTGTGAATTCCTTTTCTAGCTCTTTTTTTTTTTTTTTTAATTCACCAAGCTGATTACAAAGGCTTTTGAAAACTTGGCTTCCTCAACAAAGTATTTCAGGTTTTCTGCAATCATTTTGAATATAAGATTAACTACTTTTTTGCAGTAAGACATTGTATTGAATATAATTTCATTCTGATAGCTTACTGTATGGCTTGTTTGTGATTGTTTACATGTAAGAAATTTCTCCTTCTAAAAGTTCATATGTAATAAAGTAGTTCTGATTTCTTTGGGCTTCTCAAGGTGAAAGTTGGCCTCATTGCAGGAACTGGGACAAAGATGCTCTGCAGTTGATCAGCAGTTATCGTGGAGAAAAGACATTCAAGTGCTTGGATGGTCGAATTCAGTTAGGCAAAAGAGCATACATTGTATAGAGTATGAAACAAAACTTTTGAAGAATATAAACTTCCATCTTGCTATACCCCAACTTCCTAATTCTATTTGTATATCACACAAGCTATGCTGCTAGTAATTCTTTCAGGAGGAAAATCAAGCTACTATTGTTGAGAAATCTGATAGTTTTCACCATCAGGATTTTCTAGAAGCACCACTGAGTGCTTTCAAATGTTGAAACAAATTCCAAACAAGAAAATAAAATCCAAGTGCTTTTCATTTATTCTCTTAAAGCATAACTATGTAAAGTATGCACATGTATAAGTAGAGATTTTAGTTTCAATTTGGAATGATTAAAAAGTTTCAAAGAGATTTGTGCATAAATCAGTAAATCGCTGAAACATATACTTAACATAAGTACATGTATTGTCCTCAAGAAGGTAGCATTTGGGGATGTAAGTACATGTTAAAGACTACTCCTGTGTCTGTCTGTATTTTCTTGCTCTCTCTTTTAAAATCTGAATCTGACACTGGGTTAATAATTAGTTCTTATCACCCCAGCTATGGTTAGGAGTCCACTGTACTTAATTATATCCCTGTTTCTCAGATGAGGAATTGAATGAAAGGGAAATAAATTGACTTTCCCACATTAACACAGGATGCATATGGACTTCACAATAATTCACAATATGTGCGAATTAAATACAAGCTGGATGAAAGCATCTCTCCAGGCAGATGGCAGTGAAAACAACCACCAAATTCTTTCCTTTTTGTGTTTTGTTTTTCCTTCAGCTATGTATAAATAAAGTAGGTTAGAATCTTGGGGTAGTCCACAGAACTGTAGCAAAATGTTGTTCGAGTCCCAGATGTCCCAGATGGTTTCATTTGCCGTTCTAAATAAAAATTAAAGCAGTTGTTATCCCAGAATTTTCATCTTACAAAGCTTCAACTTCATCTAAAAAGGAAAGTGAGAAGTGAAAATATGGGAACTTAAGTTTAATTTCTTTGTAGATAGATTTAGCCCAGAAAAACTCTTTCAGTTTAAGAATAACTTAGTGACAGCTCCAAATTTCTGCCTTACTGGAATGCATGCAGAGTATGAAAAAGACAAAGAAAAGGATTTTTTTTTTTCTACCAAAATTTTGTTTTTATTTTCTAGTGGGAATGGGAAAAAAGATATATACATTGCATCTCCGGACAATTTCATTATGCATGCACTGATTAGGTGCAAATAATGATACTGTAACAGCTAAAGCAGTTTCTAAAATTATTTTAGAAGCTGTCATCTTTAAATAGAATTCTTTTGATGGGCAGTCTAGTTCTGGAATTTATACTACGTTTCGATTATATTTTGGGGGGGAGGAGGTTGCATGAGATGTTTGCCAAGATTGTTTGGAATGTGTCTAAATCACAGTGCTTGCTTTTACATGTTGAATGATATTTCGAGTACAAGCCTATTTGAGAATATAATTATTATTGCTGAATATGTTTTTTTAATATTAGAATGTTGTAGCCATAGTGGTTTAAGGATATCAGGTAAAGTTTGATGCACAGAGGTAACATCTTTTGTTAGACCACTCTCGGAAGAAGTGGATAAACTTTTCCCCCTACTCAACAACATGAGCTGGTTTATTCAGTTTGTGTTCTGACCTCCTACAGACTTGATTTATGAAAATATTAATCAAATATTTCCTATAGGAATCATCTAGATACAGGAGGTTCTTTTTATAGTGAAAGAACAGAATCTTCATCTTTGCTCCCTTTTGGTCTGGCTTTGTCACAGGTGGGTGCACCTGGCGGCACTTCATGAGTTTCAGAAAGGCACCGGCAGTGGTGTGCCATGGAGCAGCTTCAGACTGGAGACATGCAAAAACATTGGAAGAGGGAGGCTGAAGCTAGCTTGGCGCTTTTTGTATTGTGTTGCACTGTCTGCCAAAGATATACACTATTGAGTAATTTTTAATGTTGCTTGTGTTGAATGAAGTATTGCTTCTGAAATTTGATCAGAGACTTAGGTCCTATTATGTCTGTCACCATTGTATGGCTTATGTGTGTGAAGTATAAACTGAATTTGAATTGCATTCACAATTAATTCAAAATGAATGGCTGCCACAACTTTACCTGAAACATTTTTTTTCAGAATAGATTTCAGATTTCATTTTATTTTGTGTGAAGTGTTAAATAAATGATTGCAAGTTGTTTTCAGATGTCTAGAATGGAAATTTTCTCTTTCAGAAGGTGTTGCTTGTGAAATAAAACGCCATAATGAATTCTGCTTATTTACTGGGGAGTCATTATTCAAATGAAAGAAAATAAACTTTAAATCTGCATGTGATGCCATAGGTTCTAGAGAGGTGATGAACTGTGACACAAGGCTCTGAATTACTTTTAGCTTAACAGCTGTGAAATTGCATGAAAACACATTTATTTGCATATAAAAAAAATATAAGTCCTTGGATATGAATGAGAGACTTCTGCTACCAAAAAAAGTCTCTACAAAAACCATTAAAATAAAAAAAGCATGCACTCTCCAGAGACATTTATGAAGGCATTGGAAGTGTTATCATACTCATTGGGCTGGATTCTCTTACTGCTTACTTGATTTACCTGGTAAGGATAATTGCTGGATTTTATGTAGGAAACCCATTAAGTTTCAGTAACAGAGTATTATTTCACTGGCTTTCAGAACATTATGTAAATACACGGTAACAAGTTCACACCAGGAGACAGAATTCAGTGATGTCTTTTTTTTCCTTGATCATATGCATTGTCTAAATTTGAACTCTGGATTTCTTGTTGGCTTGACATGTTCTTGATAAACAAATGCAGGGAATTGCTAAGCAAGTATGAAGGGTGTGGTATCATAGGAGAAACAACGTATGAATATACAAATAATTATAAAGGACAGTGAATTTTGTGTGTAAGACATTAAATTTATATTGCAAAGAGTCTCTCTAGGTAGAATGATAATGCTCTTTGATGGTCTAACAGTTTCTTCTCCTCAGGGCTACCTAGTAAAGGAACCTTTGAAATGTTTCGTATCAATCTTTTTTCATATCCCTTGCTGGGTTTAGATGGCTCTTTTCTGTTTAGTTAAATGAATTTCACTTTTGACATATACTCTAAAATGTAGTTCTACTCCATAAAAATGACACTATTGGGTCCTATATTTACTTTACTTCAGCAACTAAATGTCAAGTATATTTACTATTGAAAGTGTTACTTGATAAATCACAAATCTGGAAACTCAGGCTAGACTGTAAGAGCTGCATGGGGTTTGTTCTTTTTTGTCCATTTTCCCTGCTGCCGGAGAAGTTCTGCAGGAGAAATTATGCTTCTGGGCTTGCAGAAGGATAGCTGACCAGAACTCATTAGACAGCTGTTTTGGTGATGCCCAAGAAGGATAATAAATCAATTTTCTCTCTTCTCTGGGACAACTATATGGGCAGTTTGTCATTTAGGGTGAAATAAGGTTGATTGTCCACAAGGACTGAATCTGTTCTGCAGTTTGTCATAGCCTGCGTTAGAAACCTTGTGGATGTGTATTCCTCCAGCTGAACAACCATATGCAGCCTTTGGGTGCTACCTACTAACTGCGGCCAATTTGCTGGAGACAGAAATCAACCATATCTCAAACTGTGTGCTCTGAGGTATAATGCTATTTATCAAACATATAAAAAATGATACCTGTTTCTTGCCCAGGTTAAACAAAGGTGGGTCATCCTCCTAAGTAAAGACTGGTAATTGGAACAATTTTGGCAGATGACATGTCATGATTTTGAGTCCATTGTTATCCCTTTATGCCATCAGAACCTTCTGATGCTGTGGCAGCCAATGCATCCATAGTGGACATTGTTTTTTGTTAGTTCTGTATATATGATTGATGAATTATAAGTAATTCATTATACAAATGAAAACCTTACAATTGACTGCACCTGACTCGCAAACCTATATACAATATCCACTGACGTAAAAAGTGTCCTATTTGCTGAATGGTGACTTTTTCCTGCTGGGAAATGGAGACTCCTAGTTCAGGTAGTAATTCAGAATTGCCTTGATGCCATTTTCCAAGTTCTGCTAAGGCAAATCTCATAAAATTAATATTAGTGGCATTTGTTAGTTAAATGATAGTATTTCTTTACTTTCTCTGCCACTGCATCTGCCAAAGGTGTTGATTTACTCTCATGTCTCACTGTGATCTCAACCACAAAGGCCCACTTTTCCTTAACAAATACCAATCCACTATATATGATTCATTTTGTTTGTCCTTGAACAATGGCTTCTGGAATACCACTCAAAAGGTAGAAAAGATCAAAAGGTAGAAGTTAAGTGACAGTAAAAATTAAAATCAATGTTTAGAAAGCAAAGTCCACTCTAAAGGAAGCTTTTTAAAGGGAGTTAAAGCAGCTCAGATTTACGTTCAGGCTGAATTCTGTGACTTTTGCATGTAGTTGTACAATATATGCTAAAGCTGCGTGGCCACAGATTTGCTGCTGTAGGTGCTTGTGCTGCCTTGTTTAAAGAATGAAACTAGTCATGATAATTAATTTGTCACCTTTGCAGAAATTCTATGTTCAAAGTGATATTGCTAAGCAAGCTGCATCTGCTAAGGCCTAAAAAAAAATAAGATCGAATGTTTTCCTTAACAGTTATTATAATGTGATGTAATAAGAACAGATTTTTTTAATGAGCACACTGTGTTTTAATGTGCTTGAAAAACAAACTAATGCAACATCTACTTATACCTGAACTGTTTTTAAAGGCTGTGTTCATTCCTGTTTTATAGCATACTTCCTACTGGCATGAATCAGTTTTGTTCTAGAGAGATGTACTCTCCGGGGTTTCTGAGTTTTCCTTCATTTCTCAGTAACAAAGCCTGATTTTTTAAAAATCTCAATCAAAACATTCTTGATATTTTCTTTCCTGTGTTTTAAAAGTGTGTGTCAATACACAGCAACTGCTGCCATGCCAGTGTCACTCTGAATAGCAAATAGAGTTAAAAAGCAACAGGGCATCAAAAAAATAATTTTAGATTGTAACCCTTTACAGAGACAATCTATCTGTAAAAGAACTGAGTTAAAAAAAATGGTTCTGAGCTAGAATTTAGATTTTAAAAAATCAGGAAGCCAGGGGAAAAGGTCACTGTTTTCAGTAAGCATTCCTGAACTGTAACATGAAAAGAACATGAGTGCTTTTATTAGCTAGGAGTAGCAAATTAAATAATTAAACAACCAAAACTCAAGTGGTCCAGCATGTCTGAAACATGGAGTTTTATCTGAAAGTATATTCAAAAAGAAAAAAGTTGCATTATGAAGTTTTAAATTAGTATCTCAATCTGAGATGATCCCTGCTACTTCTCTGGCAAAACCTTGTCCTAAAGCCATTTGACTGGATGCCGTGATCCTGCTGAGGAGTTGACTGGCTCTGAGTTCTGTTCTCCCATCACTGTGTGCATCACTATACTCTCCAAAACAACTTGTCCCCTCCACCCCCTTTTCACGTGCTATGGTCCCTTGTCTACCTTGATGATGCTACACTAGAATATTCCCTGCAACACCTCTTCCCAGGCTGTGAAGAAAGTCCAGATGAGGCGAATATACATTAATGGCCTGATGAGCTTCATCTGGGTCTTTCCCACACCTGAGGATTCTGGAGCTCATTCCAGTTCAGCTGCTCTGTGGTGACCCGGGTTGAGCTGAACTGGCTCCCCAAGAAAATGGGGTTCAGTGCCTGACTAGTGGACACACAGAAGTGGCAAGTGTTGGAGTTTATTTTATCTGATAAACTTTCAGGTTTCATTGCTCCTCCAGTTAGGCTGACTGCAGCTGAACTGATCCTGCTGCCTCCAAAATCCAGAAGCTGCTGGATGTTTTCCCACAGACTCTTAGGATGTATGATGAAAGATGGATTAAGATTATGAGAAACTGAACCTTAAAGTGCAAAATCAGGTTGTTTAGGTGAAAATCTGTTGTGAACAACTATCCAGAACTGTGGGAGTATATCTGAGGGTATTTTCATTTGTGTTAGTTATTGAAGCAAAAAATTATTAATATGAACTGGTCTCTGTGTAATCCCTTGTATAACTGATTATTCAATATTTTCTATGTTTTATTTGCTTGGGGTGGAGGGCAAAGGTGGAAAGCTTGTTCAGCAACTTGTGAAGCTAAATGTATTTTCTGATCCATATTACTTTCCCAGATATCCTCTGAGAGCAATTTGTTGTCTGGTCAGGTAATTTACCAAGCTATTAGAACAGATCATTAGCTATAGAATAGTTACAGGTTGGCAATATTGCTAGGAGCATGCAGAGTTTATATTTTCATATTCAGAAGGGCAAAATGTGTGTTTTATGGTGAAGAGTTTCATTTATATCCAGCAAAACAGCATAGGGAGGCATTCTCTCCTATGATCTACTTGGTTCTTTTCTTCCTCATTCTTTGGTTTTTCTAGCTTTCTCTTTCCAATTTGAAATGCTCCGTGCACTTGCAAACGTTGCATTTTAAATGTTGTATGGTAAACTTGATGGCAAATAAACTTCAAAGAATAATTATCAGCAAAGTTGTCATGTAAAAAAGTTTTTTGTGACCTTTCTGCTTTGTGAGAAAAAATTGTTTCAACTGGTCTAAGAACTGGTAGAGTGGTGTCAGGGAATAAAGTGATTGTTTAGTACCCACAGGTGAGACCTCTGGAATTAGCTTGATGTCTTAGATGATCCCCTTCTAAATGTTTAGGCCTATCAGGGGGTAGAAGCTCTCAGTGGGATCATCTTTGGGTAGATTTTGCTCTCGGTGAGAAGTTCAAATGTAAAGAGTGCTGGATTGCTGTGTATCACTTTCAGAATCTCTAGAGTGATGTAGGCCTAGGAAGAAAGACACCTACAGCATTTGGCTGTGTATTGTCTGATTTCTGGCTCCATGCTCATTGAAAGGAATCCAGAAATCAGCAGGCTTTTTTTTTTTTTTTTTGGTTTTTTTTTTTTTTGTGCAGCCTTGGGTAAGGTATAGGGGCCTCGGAGGG
>WYDI02042260.1:5702-15909 GCA_009867235.2 Psittacus erithacus
CACAGCTTCTCTGGGCACCCTGTGCCAGCGCCTCAGCACCCTCCCAGGGAAGAGCTTCTGCCTAAGAGCTCATCTCGGTCTCCCCTCTGGCAGGTTAAAGCTGTTCTACTTTCCCATCCCTGGCAGCGTTCAAGGCCAGGTTGAGCGAGGCTCTCAGGAACCTGGTCTAGTGAAAGATGTCCCTGCTCATTGCAGGGGGTTGGAGCTGGATGATCTTTAAAGGTCTCTTCCTATCCAAACTGTTTATCATTTTATACTTCATGGGACAGACAAAGCCTTCTGGAGCCCTACTCATGCTCTAAGCTCATGTCTATGTAAGAATCCCAGATCTATAATGAGCCTTGCCTGCACCAGCAGCCTGACTGTCAGGTTGGCTCATCTCTTATCTGTGCTCACAGAGATACTTCCTCCGGAATTCTGCCAAGTTCTGTATTTCAGGCATCTGGGGAACAAGCACAAATCATAACAATTAATTCTTCAGCAGCAATTCCCCTCCAAGAATCATGCATGGCTGTATAAATGTTAATCCAATCAGCTGTACAGTACTGCTGGGAAACAGCTGAATGGCGGTCCTGTCTCCCTCGTTTGCTCACGGGGAAACTGAGGCACAGCATTCCTGTCAGGATCCAGAGGAACTCAGGTTTTTATGGTGGGATTTTTCGCCAAGCATTTTAAGTGGATTGGGTATGTTGTTTGAGGCCTCTGCCAGAACAAGGGGGAGACTCAGCCTACTGGAAACCAGGTGATTTGGCGACCGGTCCTGGCTCCGAGTACAGCTTCCAGAAATCATTATGGATTTTCCTTAATGGATTAACTGATTATCCCAGACTCCCTGCTTTGCTCTTTCTGAAAACCAGAATGACACTGAAGTGATGCTTCATGCAGCATGTGTCTGCTGTGGATCCTCTGCATGTAGGACAGGGGTAATCCTGTTGTTGATTCACATATCCTCAGTTCAAGAGACACTTCACCTACAGACACAGACACTGTGCATCAGCCTCACTGCCCAACTGTTTCTTTACCTAAATGTCCTGGGGGGTTGCTGGATGCTTCAGCATCTTTCCAGGCTGTTTGTCGGGAGCTGGAATGTCGTTTGTCTGCATCTCGAGGACTGAGGAGGCAGCCTGTGGGATGAGGACTTTGAGTCTGTTTTGCCTCTATTCAGAACATTCTTTTTCCCCTTCTGCTCTCATTAATTACTTCCTCATGTGCTGGTTGCTGCCTGACAAACACTGGGAATTTCTGTGGTTTTGACTCTGGAAAAGGTTAAAATCCTGAATTAGGGAATGTCTATCCGAGAAAGATTTGATTGACAAAGATTCTGCAATCTAGCGCTTTTCTATGCCGTAATAAACTCAGTTATAGCTTTAGCTCCATATTTCTGCAGCAGATCTAGGGCCAGATGAATAGTGCAGCCCTAGCAAAGAGCCAGAGGGTTTGCTTCGTGCTCATGCTTTGCCAGGATTTCTGTTATGTGGCCTGCTAGTGAAACCCCAGGAAACAGAGCTGATCCCACCTCCCCTGCAGGCAGGGATAAAACACCTCCACTTTGGTCCTGGTCTTCCATATCAAAACTATATAAGGGCCCCACCACTGAAATCTTTGTTCTGAGGCCCATGGCACAACCCCATCTTCAGAGAGTTCATTTTTATTGTGCTTAATTTGTATCTAATACTTCAGTATCAATACTTCATGCCCATATCTTTAAGCTGTGTCTGACTGGGACAGATCAGAAGTTCTCTTTGCCAAGGGTTTCTATGCGTCAGCTGAAAAGGGGCATCCTGCTGATTTGGCAAGGCCTGGTTTGGATATTTCCCTGCTATTCACTTGTACAAGTTTCTCCTTTAACCATGCATTCTTTCTGAGAAGGGGTTGTCCCATCAGCCAGCTCAGAGGGTACTTCCTTGAGCAAATTACATCCCATATCTCTGAAGGCCTACAACCACTAGGCACAAGTATCTTAAGGAGGATACAGAGCAGTGCCCTGAGCTGAACAAATTGATGGTAGCTGGCAGCTCTTTTCAATTCCAACTCCAAATGCTTTGTGCCACAGGGGTTATCTGCCCCATGCTGCACCTTGGAATGAGAGATGTGAATTCTTCTACTTCTTCTACACTGCAGTGTTTTTCCAGGGGAAGCTCTATGCCTGCACAAGCTTTCTCTTGGAATCAGTTGGGACACAGGGCTTTTTTGGTTTACTTTAACTTTGGCTTTATGCTCTCCAGATGTCCATGCTGCAGTTTAAGCATCAAGCTGGAAAGATCATTTATGAGGAACTTAAGCTGGCATCCCTGCACACTGAGTGTCAGCCAGGGAGATTTCAGTCTGGTTTTTAATACCCCCATGAGCCAAGAGCTTAAGTCATCTCTGCTTTGCCACTGTATCTTAACTGTGACCATCAGCAGACAGGATACAGATTTAGGCTGAGATTTTCTAAGTCATTGATTTAAAATACAATAGATTTTTCCCGAATCACGTCTTTGGTTTTGCAAATTTCATTCAATGCCCCATTATTCCTGCACAGAGATAATGGGAACACAATCTAAATGGCTTTGCTAGAGAGATGCTCTACTGATTCTGAGGTCCATATCTGTTTGCAGAACAGTGATATGAGTATCTCATCTACCACTCAGACTGGCTACCTGGGAATCCTTCTAAGATAGTTGCCCTCAGCAGCCTCCTTCCAGGTATCCCAGCTAGCATGGAATGGATATGTCTAATAGCAAGAATTCAGCAGGGAGAACACCACAGAGCTATAAAAATGGAAATCAGCTCCTGTTCTATATTAACCTGTCAAAAATCCTCTGCATGGCCAACGATCAAGTTGACACTAAGCTAATTACAGAAAGACCTTTAAACACAAAAGATTGTTACCTGCCTCCATGTCCAGCTCCACGTCTGACCAGCCCAGAACTCTAAAAGTCCTATTGCTCCTTTGCCCCCCTGCACACAGACCAGAGCCCCCGTTTGGACAGAAAGCCTGCAGAAGTGCCTGTTGCTCTCACAGCTGCTGCGCCTGTGAGCACAAACAGCCAATTTGGCACACAGGCACTCAGCTCGAGCACAGAAATGCCTGTTCCAGCCAGCGCTGCCTGCAAAACCCAACCTCAAGGAGCATAAACTCTGTTTCTTGCATAACACTAAACAAGAAGCCTCATAGACAGCGACTCCTGGCCCTCTCTGTAGGATTGAGACAAGAAAAAAGCCCCTTTAGGGCAAACTAATTCAAGTCTCTCTTGTTCACATGATGACTGAATGATGGTTAGCGCACTGCCTGTTAGACGTCATTCTACAGCGTGCTGTCAAACACCCCAAGGAGCATAGCACAGGACAATTAGGCTGATATTCAAGCTTTTATCTCTGCAGCTCTGCCACTTACTTCCATTTTCCTTGTGTATTTGCCTGCTCTCTGTTCCCACTGGCATGGCCTCTCTGGCTCCAGTTCAGCACAAAGGTTTACTGCAGCATCTCACACTCCTTGATGCAATGTTCTTCCACCAGGCTTCATATCTGGCATATGGATAGGGAAGAGAGATACCTGTAAGGGAATGGCAACCCAACCTGGGCACCAGCTGCCCCCCATGCACAGCTGGAAGAGGAGAATGGACTCTTCTGGCAGGCAAAAGGGAGACATGGCAAACGTTCAGCATTACAAGGTCTCCTCCTCAACAGTCTCGAAAACCCAGACCGTCCCACAGCAAAGATGCACTGTCCCTTCTGATCAACCTCCCTATGTCTGCAGGGATTTCATGCTCTGGGCTTCCAGTTGCTGCATGAGCCAGTGTTTGCAGAGATCCTTAAACCTGAACCTCCACAAGGCCTTTGTTTGAGGACCGAAAGGGTGGGGTTGCTCTGTGCCTGTTTGCTTTTAAAGATTAATACAGTTTAAAGCCAGGAGCTGGCAACATTTCCAGCAGAACTATCTCATAAAAGCATTGTGTAGCCAGTGCCACCAGACAGGCACAAGGACCGAACTCCCCTTGGTGCAGGGAGCTGCGATGCCAAACCTCCCTTTACAGCCACAAACAACTTGAGCCCCGGTACATGAGTAAGTTGCTTAAATAATGGCAGCAGCATTAAAAAGGAGGATTAGTTTCCACGTCTGCTCTCTGGCTGGGGCCAGATTCGTCGCTGCTGTAATCCTGCTGATTTCACTGCAGTCACACTTGGGATCACTTTGGGATTTTGAAGGCTACATTAATGCAGCAGGATGGAGGCTTTCCCAAGCATCAGCATTCTGATGGGGTAGAAATTCATCCCATAATACAGCACTGAGAATGCTAAAGTAATAATGAAGCAAAGACGCCTGCTGTCACCGCTGCTGGCTACTCAGAGCAGACTAAGGACAGACTTCCCTTGCAGAATTCCACGCACCATATTCATCCAGCACAATGAATAAACCATATTAAAGGGGGAAGGCTGAGGAGACATTTCTGATTTTGGAATCCCTTAACCCTAAAATTAAAAATAGATTAAAGAAATGAATGGAAATTCACCTTTTATATATCTGTATCTTTATATATCTCTATATATCTATATCTCATTTTCTCATGCCTCTCCATGTGCTCGTGCTGAAGCGGAACAACAGGCAGGGGAAGAACTCACTGTCAATTCACTAAGAGTTTCCCTATCAGAATCCTCTACTCCGTCTATTCAGCCACTCAGAAGTGAATGGGATAAGAGGGCAGATCCCACTCATCTCATTTGATAGATGAAACCAAGACAGGGGCTGCCTCAGAAGCAGAAAGCAGTGCTCCTCTGGACACCTCTGGCAGCCCCCAGGCTGAATACATGCCACCAGTGCATTCAGTTGCCATTTGCCTTATCGATGGCAGGCTCTATTCCGCGGATGCTTTGCCAAAGTTTGTTAGCAAGTGTTTTAAAGCTCCCCCTGAGATTTCCGATTGATGGATGAAGATCCGAGCTGTCGCCAGCACTTGTCCCACTGCAAAGAGCAAGATGGCAAGGGACTGGCAGCTGAGTGACTCGGGAGCCTGTGCAGACACACACAAAGGCTCAGGGGAGAAACTCTACTGAGCTCAGAAGGGATCAGATTCACACCACTGTGGCTCACACAAAGCTGGCCTTGTGCTTTGCTATTATTTATCAGTTAAATATTTGCTTTGATGTTTATTGGATGCAGATGGTGCCCCCAGACAGAGGCCCTTTAATGTGTGCATCTGTTAGGTAACTGTCAGAGCAGCTTTGCTACAACTCCTGGCTTACTGCAGACCTCCTGGTGTTCAGAGCAGCTCCTGAAAGGCCAATGGCTCAAGACGTCAGGGGACAGTTCAGTTGTTCTGATCTGAAGGGTTCAAGGTTTCCTTTACCTTGGAATCCTGCATTTTTCCAACAAGAAATGTTGGATAGTTGTTTTTCAGTGCTAAAAATTGTTGGAAAGGAAGAAAAAGGAATTCCCTTGGGTTTGGATTCTATTAGGCTGCGATTCCATTTGTTCCAGAGGAGACCTAGATATGGAACTGAACTTCCTCAAAGGTAATTCCCAAAGGTGGGTACTGGATGTAGGGCACTTTCTGCTTGTTCTGAGGCTCAGCTGAGCTAGAAACACTGTTCAGGTTTGTCTAAAAAGTGGAAGCCACATGTACCCCTTCTGCTATATCCGGGTTATTGCCTCTGAAGGCAGTGCCACAAGGTGTAATGCAACATCAGTGCGCATCGGCAGCGTGTGAGCCAGGGCAGGCTGCTTCTCCCAGGCTCTGCTTTTAGGGATGGAATCCTCTGAAACAGCCGTTCCACACACAAATTCCTGTGTTAAGTGTGCAAAACAGGCACTGCAGGGCAAAGCTGTTGGGGAAAGTGTCCTATACATAACCTAAAGACACATTTTGGACAACCTGCTTCTGCTAGCATCCAACCTCAGTTTTCATTGCTGCATTTGACCCATTACTTCTTGGTCTACCCCCTAAGCACACAAACCAGGTGTTTTCTTTCTGCTCAGCTCTGCCTTTGAGTTATGCATCCCTGCATGGCTCATTCCTTGTCACAAATGTCTTCCCACAAGCAAAGATTCATTGGAGCTCACAGTTACTCGCGCACCAGAGAGGTTTGCCATTTGCAGTACCTTTGGTGTTGAGTACCACCAAAGCACCACCTCTCCAAAGCGGTTACATTCAAACAAAGGCAAAATCCCAGCAAAATAATCACAGTGAAGCTTTTACATTGGCCATGGACTAAGCTGCTGATGCTGCGTGACTTGGTCTGGGCATGCAAGTTCACATGTTTACAAGCACTGGCAAAAGTAAGGGCTAAGTTCTCTTGGTATTTATTGAGTGAGCCCAAAAGAAGCTGCTTTAAATGTGAATGGATCTGTTCAGACAGCTGCTGTTGGCTGTACTCCCCTGGCTCTAATGTATTTCTATGTTTACGCCAGCATGTAAATCTGCATGGTAAAAGGCAGGCAGAGAGAGGAAGCATCAGAGCCTGCTTAGATCCACTTCCCGCATTCCCAAACGCTTAACAGTACTCATTCTCCATCTCCTGGCCAAAGGGGAAAACGCACTTCAGGTGTGGTCAGGATCAGGGCGGATTCAATGCACTCATTTCACGCTCGTTTTCCCAATCCCCCTGCTGTGTGCGTTTGAGTGGTTTTCCAACATCACTTTTGTGCGACACATTGGACAGGGGACACTGAGTCTTTCAATTTGGCTTTTATCAAGTGCCAACGACAAACGTGGGTTTGGACACATCCTTTGTACCCCGTAGGTATAAAAGTTATGGCAAGTGCAACCAGAATTTTGCTCTCTTCAGCCTTCATAAGCCCTCGGCAACTCTGCGGCTTGGTGTCTTCGTTTCCTCCTGTCGGGCTCTGGGGAGTATTCCTGAAGGGACGGTGGGAACAGGAATGGCATGTGATTTCTTTATGACCTTGCTGCCATGTTCCTGCTGTGAGTGCAGGGTTCTAAGCTGGCAAGTCCTGTGCTGTTGTCTTACCACTCTGAGGCTGCCTGGCCTTGCCATAAACACATTACTCAACTTCCCTGCTGCGAAGGCTGGTCTTCGTTATCAGTACAGGCCACTTTTAACCCTTGCTCTGCTCTGCCAGCCTACGTTAGCAAAGACTAAGTGTAAACCAAAATTCCAATCCATTACCTTCAACAGAGCCATGCTCGATGGGCCCGGAGCATCAGAATGGACCAGGCAAGGGTAATAAGTGTGGTTTAAGGTGTCTCTGACCTCAGCAGAGGTAAAATCAGTGGAGTGTGTCCTTCCAGATGTGATAGACCCACATGAACAGCATCATTGAAAAAGACAACACAAACTCCTAAGCTGCTTCTGCCTGGTTGGAGAGGAAGTCATCAGAAAACTAGTTTAGATTCTCACGTTCCGATTCATGCATGTTGGACCTTAAGCCACCAATGATCCCATGCAGGCAATACCCGAGCTATGATCTTACCCTGCAGAGGCTTTTGAAGGCCTCCTGGCTACCCGCTGAGCACAGCGCCTTGCAAGGAGTTACACTGCATTCCCAGAACTCCCTATATTGTCCTCTTTGGATGTAATTGAGCCGAGAGTGGGCGCCGGAGAGGTTGGACTCAAATGGACTTTAAGGTGGGAAAGCGAGGAGCGACAGCAATGCGGGCGGCACCGTTGCAGAGCTCAGTGCCTGCACGAGAGCTCCCGCAGCAGCGTTCTGTCCCGGCTCTTCGGCTGCGGGAGCGGAGCCCGAACGTTCGCGCGCCGCTCGCTGCGCCGCAGAACGGCCGCGAGAGGGCGCCAGAGAACCTGAACGCGTTCCGGCTTTTAGACGGGAGAACGCGGAGCGGAGCGGGGCGGGGCGGGGGGCGCCGCTGCGGGGCTCGGGGGCCTCGGGAGGGGCCCCGCTGCGTCTGTGACGCGTTTTGAGCCTTTTCTTTGCATTTGTAACCCGGTTTAAGCCATTTTTCTCCATTTCTAACGCGTTTTAAGCCATTTTAGCCATTTCTAAACCACTTTTGGCCATTTCTAACCCGTTTTCCCCATTTCTAACACGTTTAAAGCCAATTTTTTCCATTTTTAACATGTTTAAAGCCACTTTTTTCCATTTCTAAGCCGGTTTTGCCAACTTCTAACCTCTTTTAAGTCATTTTTGCCTGGTCCTAACAATTTTTGCCCATTTCTAACCCGTTTGAAGCCATTGTGGCCATTTCTAAACCACTTTTGGCCTTTTCTAACCCATTTTCCGCATTTCTAACACGTTTAAAGCCAATTTTTTCCAATTTCTAACCCGTTTTAAGCCATTTTTAGCCATTGCTAACCCGGTTTTGCCCACTTCAAGCCATTTTTGGCCATTTCTAGTACGTTTTAAGCCATTTTAGACCATTCCTAACCATTTTTATCCACTTCTAACACGTCTTAACCTATTTTGGCCTAAGGGACCGGAGCGGAGCCGAAGCCTCCCGAAGAGGGCGGAGGCGTCCGAAGGGACCCGAGCGGAGCCGAAGCCTCCCGAAGTGGGCGGAGCAGCCCGAAGGGACCCGAGTGGCTCCGAGGGGATCCGAGAGGAGCCGATACCTCCCATTACACTTCTATTACCCCCCTCTTGCTTCCCATTACCCCCCCGTTACTCCCTATTAATCCCCATTCCCCCCACCATTGCCCTCCATTACCCTCTATTAACTCCCTAGAGGGTAGGGTCCCATAGCCACCGCATATATCTCCATGACACCCCATAGCCTCCACTAGCCCCCCATAGACACCCCATTTTCATGCCTATGACCCCATAGCCCCCTATAGCTGTCCCTGGATACCTTATAGAGCCCCCTATAGCCCCCGTAAAGCAGAGGGGACGTGCTCTTGGCTGACCTCTCCCCCTCCAGCACTATACTGCCCCTTGCTGGACCCACAACGACCCCCTGCCTGTGCGTCCATTTTTGCCCATTTCAAGTCATTTTGGCCATTTCTAACCCATTTTTCTTATTTCTAACACGTTTAAAGCAATTTTTTCCCATTTCTAACCCGTTTAATTACGATTATCAGGTCTACCCAAACTCTGGCTATCAGGTCTATCCCGGCTAGAGCTGCCAGGTCTACCCGCAGTCTTGCTACCAAGTCCACCCCGACTAACCTGTGCTGTCCCGTTCACCCCGGCAAGGGCTATAAGCACCGTTTATGCCCTCACTACTGTCAAGAAGCCCGAGGCTCTGCAGGAAGCAAACCAGAACCTACTCTTTGGTAACAGTTCTTTGCTGCTTCTTTCTTTTCCCATTTAGTTTTCTAATGGGGAAAAAACGTGAGGAAGCCTCTATTCTAAGGGAATTCAGAAGGGAAGGCGCAGGAGATGCGGAGTGGAGCCTTCGGGGGCAATAGGACAAGTGTTTCTCTCCACTTCATGAATCCTGACTTCTGAATGGATGTCTCCATCAAGAAATCACAAAAGCATAACCTTTTTTGTAGAAAACAGTTATCTGTATTTTAACATGTGCATAAAATTAAGATATAACCTCCACTAACCTTCACCTACAGCAAGACAGCATGTATGAATGTTCCCTGCTTTCACAGTTACATTAGCAGTGTGAAGCTGCAGGGGGATCAATGGTTAGTTGTACTGGCTTCTGCCCACAAATTAATAGGAATCAAAATTCATAGCTAAAAAGCTTCTGATGAACTTCAGGGTGTTGTGCTCATATTTGTTTCCTTCCATAAAATACACCAGAAAATTCATGCACACTGTGTCATACATCATATTGAAACCAAAATTTCAACATGTGACCAAAAATCAAACTACTGAATTAACATGATAGCAAATCATGTAGTTACGAGTACAAGGTCAGACGCCGGACCCCAAGTGTCATACAAGTCTAGGAAAGCATTATTTAGTGCTGAAATATGGCACGATCTTCAACACTCAGCATCTGAAGAGTCTGCACCTGATAACTCATGCAACCAAGGCTCTTAAATAATACATGGCACTACTGTGAATGAGTCCTTAATGCACATGCTTCCCGTCAGGATCTTAAGTCTCTTGATTTCAGTCAGCAATAGTGCAGGGCACCATTCTGTCTCATCAATGGATCCTAAACAGTGCTGGACTGAATGAAAGTTGCTGGGTTTATGACATGGAAAAGTTGGAGGAGAGGGAAGAAAGATCCAAACAACTTGGATCTTGCTGCAACTTGCAGCAGGAGGGCCAGGAGACCTCCTTGGATGGATAAAGAGCTGCTGAGGAAAATTAGAAGGAAAAAAGAGGCTTATAAAAGGTGGAAGCAAG